>QTSX02007227.1:0-64026 GCA_014839935.2 Entomophthora muscae
GAAAGAAGGTCCCCCCAGGTATAACTCAGTGGATCACAACATCCAGGACGCCCTGGTCCTGGATGGTAGCTACAGGTTTGCAGCCCTGTCAGGTATCCAGCCTGTGAGGGGCTTCTGAGAACTTGCGGGTGGATGGGCTGTGGGCCTGGCTGGGAGGGCCCATCACAATATTGGAGCTAACTTTATAATATAAGATAATGATTTGCCCAGGAGGGCCCAAGGTCCGCTGGCGGGCATCATAGAATCTATCAAGCCGGTAAGGGTGATGCACATCACCCCAAATATCTGAGTGGAAGTGGATTCATTGGCAACAACAGATTCTTGCGGGCAGTTGGGCCACAGGGTGAGGGGCGGAGTCATTGGGACCAAATACACGGGCAGGTAGTTGTACTTGTTGCAAAATAACAGGGGAGGTCTAGTGATCTTATTACCTTCCCTGTAGATAGTTTCAGTCTCTCTAGTTCTGGCACCAGGGTTGTATATTAGGATTTCCTCTAGGGTGAATTCCAAATAAGCAGGATTGGGGGGGGTACTCAGTGAAATGCACTGAGTTGTAGAGAGCTCCTGGTGGACAGTAAAACTCAGGCGGTTGGTCCGCGGTTTCTTGGGGCTGTAGGGTATGGGGTGCAGAACCGTGGGAGGTAGACTGTAGATGAAATAGAACTAAAATCAAATATGGAATAACCTGGTTGAACCAAAGGTTCATGTCACTTTATTGCAAGAATGGCAATGGGCATCTTCCTGGCGGTCCAGGGTATAAGTATGCCCATCTGTCATGGGAAAACTTTTACAAATTTCTCTGGCCCAGGTGATACTGTTTACCTGATCTTCCCATTCTTTGGTGGCATTCATTGCGGGAGTTAATTCATTGGCTGGTTTGAACTGGGAATACTCCAATTTCCTTGTTGGGTTTTGGGGTTGGTTATTTCTGGGTGGCCCGCATTTATTGGGAAGTTTTTCTGTTTTCTTTCCCGCGGCAGCCCAAGTTATTTTGGGTTCTATGGCTGGGCCTGCCTGCTGATTGGTTGTGATAACAGGAACCTTTAGTGTAGGTGTTGTTGATATAGATGATTTTGATTCATCCAGCTCTAAGGGAATTTACAAAGTCAAGATATGCTCTGGCTTGAGCCCAAAAATCTGCGGGCAGCTGGGCAGCCCGCGGGGTCTCAGGGTTTGAGTCCTGTAGTTGAGGCTTTTCAGTAATCATGGTCAGTAGGAGTTTGTCACTTGTGACAAGCCCTGACAGAGAAGCTGCTCCTTCATTCACACCTTACCCTACTCCCTTTTACTAGTCACCATGAATATTTTAATAAGGGTGTATCCACCGTCCACGGTGTGGTGGTGGAGGTTGTGTGCCATCTCCATCAAGGGGTGGGTACATACAGAAGAACTCACTACAGGGGCTCTTAATAAATTTCCTCTTCCAAATAATTCCATTGCAATTTATATTATTTTTATTATAATAAAATTATCTAATTCTTATTTTAGCAGCCAAGATTTTCAAAATATATCCCAGAGAAGGTCTTAATAAAAGCATAATAATATATTTCAATAAAATCTACTTCTGATTTGTACACTTTACATTTAACTTTTTTTGATTATTATATTTATTTTCCAAAAGTGATATTAATGAGTTTGCAAAATCCAGTATCAAGTGTTTGGGATACCCTTAGAAGACACAATAAAAAATGATTATAAATAAATAAATTACTAACCTTCATTGATTGTCCTGCTGAATGTGATTGTAGGCTTGGAAACATCTAAATATAAAATGATAATTAATAAATCTTGAATAGTAAATTAGAGAATATAAAAAATTGGACACACTAAGCCTTTAATTGATTGGCTGTTTGGCTAGGCACACAGGGATGAAGGAATCAGCATGGCCATAGAATTCGGCCATGGTCTCAGCTGGGAGGGTGTGGATCCCGGCCTGTAGCAAATTAAAGAGGTCCTCGGTCCCAGTTGGGGTTCCTCATTTGACGGCTTGCTTGAGCCACCCAAAGACTTCCTTGATGGGATTTAGGAAGGGCAAATAAGCAGAGAGGAAGAAAAGGCACAAATTTGCCATAGCCAATTGCTGGGGGCCCACTGCGCTGTTGGTGTCAATCATTGGGAATTCCTCAAGAATATCAGCCACCTTATGGAGACCAACATTGTCCAGCACAATGACGTTGGTGAAGCCCAGGCTTGTGAGTCTCAGGTGCTCCTGGACTGATTGGAGAAATGATAGAAAGGTACGGCTGTTGTGGGAGCCCAGTATCATTTGGTATAGCTTGATCCCCTTTGGACTGAGGAGAGCCACCATTGAGTAGGCTGTGGCGCGGACTGCAGTATGCCAAGCCATCCCATCATTGGAGCCTTTGGGGACATAGCCATATGCATTGCGCATAGACAAGGCAAATGCCATTTTGTCAATATAGTAAAATTTGACCATTCCTTTGGCTTTGAGGGCAGTGTACGCCTCTGCGTAGTTTTTCCAGGTCTCAATGTTGGTTGGGCTATTCTGATTGTACAGAGATACCCCAAGCTTTTTCCAGGAAAAGCACATCTTCTTTGGCAGATGGTAGTAAAAGGAAATGGAAGCCTCAATCCTAAAAGTGGACTTGATCATTGCATGTATATTTGCCAGTTCAAGATGGCAGTCTTGGATGATCCACTGGCGGATTGCCCATTTGTGCTCCTTGGTGAGCATGGTGGAAACACGCAAGGATTTCTCCGCGGCAAGAACTCAACCCGTGTTAATTAATCTGTGAAAGGTCCTGGAAGCATACTTGGGATCTAACCCAACAAGGGCCGCGGTCACCTTGTAATCACCTAATTCACACATTAGCTTAAGCAGGATGATGCATTTAATATCAGGGATGCGCTTCTGAGCGGGCTTTTTAGCGGTGGGGATTGACTTGTTGGCATTGGGCACAACACAGGGCATGGGCACCTTGGCGTAAAACGCAGTAACCTTTTTGAGCACCAACTGTCCCTCATCAGTTCTGAAGAACTCAGGCTCCTTGTCCTCTTCCTGATTTTCATCACTGACATAGGGCTTGTAGATAGTATCAAGTACAGGCTTCACCTTCTTCAGCATGGCTGACAGGACCGACTCTTGCCAGTATATAACATCAAACACATACAAAGTAAGTTTAACCTCCTTGTTTCTAACTTTCTTTGTAGTGATGACCTTGGTGGGCTTCTGGGTCAGCTTTGGGACCCAAGGTTTGATGCTCTGCACCCTAGCAGCTTGTGCTCCTTGAACCAGCTGTGTCAGTGCAGCGTCACTATGTAACTCTCCTCTCCCGTCTCCTTCTTGAGTAGGCACTTGGGTTGCACTAACTCTATTCTTTGACCCGTGGGGGCAACTGCGGCGCACAACGGGTGCAATGGTAGTCTGTTGCTGTGTTCCTTCCATTTTGAGAATTTAATAAAATATTAAGTAAATTTCAATTAAGTTACTCCCTATTTTTAATTTTTGCTTTTATCTGAATATGGATATTTAATTAATATTTTTTCCCACCCAATATCCCAATTATAGATTTTTATTTCTTAATTAGTTGTTTCTGGTTTACAATACCCCTTTTAGAATACCTGAAATAATTTCCACCCATTTCCCCAGATTTACACCAAATTAAGCACCCAACACAATATTTTTAAAATTTATATCTTGGATTGTGTGTCTTATTTTAGATACCTTGGTATCATTCATGATTACAATCATTGCCCACACTGAGTGAGTGATTTTGCTTACATAGTGAGTTACTATTGTGTTTTGTTTGTGGATTGAGTTTTGACTCACCTTGCTTAGGTGTATATCATCACCAATTCACATAGTAAACATATGTACACCAGAAGTCAACTCACACCATTTTTTTGTGAATCAATGTAGTTTGGATTGTATTTTGAATGGTTTTTCTTTGCGTGTGAGCCCTTTGTTGCTATGTTGACTCATTTTGCCCATTAACGACAATAAACCCTGTTAACAGAGTGTATATTTTAACCTGAGAGTTAGATTTTGTTCAAATCTGAAATCATTTTGTTTAAATATGAAGTATTTTTGGTTGTTGCCATAGCTTTTAAAACTACTGTATACAGTTCCAAAAAGCTTGTTGGTATGGTCTAGTGGGAGCTTGGCGGCAGAGGCAGGCATTGGTTTGGGGGTGACAGGTGGCTCCATGTCTATTTGGTAGGCAAGAAGGAAGTTGTATTTATCTCTGAACAGGTGGGGTTTGGTAATGTACCAAGGACCTTCTCGGTTGTATCTGGTTAACTCTGTAGTTCTGGCCAAGAGATCCTGGGATAGTATGTTGTTGGCAGTGTAGTCCTTGTACTCAGGCTTTAAGGGGTACTCTGTGAAATGGAAAGGACCAAAGAGAGCACCTGGCAGGAGGCACATAGCTGGAAGGCTAGCAGGGGGGTCAGATGATCTTTGGGTTAACTGGCAGATGACAAGAATAAAATACAGCAATAATTGGGGAAACCAATATCTCATAATCTTTATTTAAAAATGACAATGGGGATTTATCTTGGCCTGGCAGGTATTTATACCACACTGTCAGGCTTCAATTCCTGGTCAGGTTTTCTGGGCTTGGGCAGGTTGGCATTGGGGGTCTCATATGGCAGTGTGGCGCTCAGCACTGGCCGTTCACCACTGGCCACTTTGGGATGAGAAAACTTCAGATCCTTCTGTTTGTCAATTTGGGTATTGGGTGCCTCTTCAGGTTCAGTGCCTCTCCTGGGACTTTGGGGGAGTTTGGAATAACTCTAATTGAGAAACTTTTGCACTTTACCAAGCAAACTGCTGGTGTCAGGCGGTGGCACCTCAGGGAAATTCCTGGCATCTTGCACTGGCGGTTTGCTTGCAGAATCCTGCAGGACAGCTAAGGGTTTGGGTCCTGGCGGGCTGGAAACAACTTTATCAATCAGTAGTGGGTTATTGGGTTCCCAGCCTATGGGTCTGGCAGTCTGTGAAGGGTTTTTTCCCAGGGTTTTATTCTGGTTTGTATTTTGATATTTAGGAGCATCTAAATTGTCATTCCTGACATCATCCCCTTCTTCCCCCAAAAGTCCCCCTTTCAGGGCCTTCTTCCCAAGGTATTGTTGAGTGGCCTGTTTGGCATTGGTTGGGTTGCTCAAGGGTTCCCAGGTGCTTTCTTCTGGGGGGTAGCCTAAACACTTGATGTAGTACTGGGGGGGTCTTGTAGTGGACTCAGTTGCCATGGATGTACTCAACTCTGTACTCATTTGAGTGGTCCTTCCGGATTGGTGGGGGGCTAGACTTGATCTTTTGGTGGGGAAGGGAGTTTCTGTCTTTTTTGAACAGCAAGGCACAGTGAAACACGTTATGAATCTTCCACGTGGGGGTAGGTTTAATTTGAAGGCAACTTCTCCAATGAGCTTGGTGATATTGTGTGGCCCACTTCTTCTGTGAGCTAATTTTCTGCAAGGCACATGCAGGGGCACATGCCAGGAGTCCAAATAGACCTTGTCTCCAACTTTGAGGGGTTTACCAGGGGTCCATTTTCAATTAGCAAAGGCCTTGTATGTCTGTAATGCTTGGTTCAGGTTTGCTAGGCATATAATTTGGGTGTCGTGGATCTGGGTCATTATTTTTCTTGTTATTCCTAGGCGCCAGATTGATTATTTTATAACTTAATCACATTATTCATATTCTAATTATTCAGAAAGCTTAAAATACAACCAATCCCAAAACTTTAATTGATCTTGGGCTTAGATGATTTTTTTAAAAAATAAGTCATCAATTTTAGAATCAAAAAGTGCAACTTATAGTATTATTGAAAATATCTTAAGTGCTACTACAAACTACAAACCAAAAATATTTATGATGAGTTGCATGGGAGAGTAATATCAGCCCCAAAGCTATAAGTGCTATTACCCTATCTTTGGCTCATCATAAATATTCTTAGTTTGTTTCAGAAAAAAGGTTGTTGTTTTTGAAAGACTAATAACTCTATTTAAAATACACCCTCTAGTAAGTTGCCCTACTTCATGAACTTGCCCCAATACATCACTAGCATATTCTAATATTTTTGTTTCTCTGGTATCATCATGTGATTTCAAATGATAAGTTATCTCAGAATATTCTGATAAACTTTCAAGTGTTAGAGGTGAAGTGTATAACTTCTCATCTTTCATCAAATATGAAAGATTGATGCGCAGATTTTTAACTTCAAGCTCTCTTTTTATAGGCCTAACTTTTCTTTCATAAATATAAAAGAATGACTTTTGAGAAATATTTGAGCCTGATAGTACTGATTTATATAATCCTTTTCTTTTTTCTTCTTGCTCAAAAATATTTTTAAGATCATTAATTTTTTCAATATAAAGCTCATTTTCTTTTTTCTTTAATATTTTTGATATTACACCAAAGTGACCATCAACAATGCTTTTTCTATGACATTCAACAAAACAATTATATTTTATAGAACCCTTAATATATTTAGGTGCCTCTTTAAATAAGTAATATAAAAATTCATATGATCTAAAATGATTTCCATTATCAGTCCACACTTTTATATTTTATATTTTTTTAAATATATCTAATTTAAGAAGACTAATTAGATATTCACCTGAGAATAAAGAATCATGTGATAATATTTGAGACAAAAAATCATGATATTCATATTTAGTTTTATTGTTTTCTTTAAAAACTAATGCAAACCCTAATAATGAGATAGGTTTTTTTGAATAAAAACAATTATTGGTCTCAATTGGACCACTTCCAACCTTTAAGTTTTCCTTATAATCTATAACTACAACACAAGACTCATCATCTAACTCATAAATATCTTTTTTATATTCCCTACTTTGATGAACATAAAAGTCTTGGTGCTGATTAATAGTCTTTAAGTCATTGCCTATAGATTCTGGTAATGGTAAGTTTTTACTTTCACATTATTCCTTCTTTTTTTCCAGTGAATTTTTTAAATTACAAATATTGCACATATTAGTTTGTTTTTTACTTTTTATTATATTTTTAGGAATTAATTTATAGTAAATAGAAATTGAAACTGAAATTTATATTTTTTATTTTCATATATTTCTTTTTTTGTTTTAAGTAGAGAGTATTTAATTTCAGTTGAGTGATTACTCATCTCTTTTTCTATATCTTTATAAATTTTTTCAGGCACTTTTTTTGTAAACTGGCTTGTTTCAAAAGAATTTTCCAGCAATTTTTTAATTATTTTTTTAGTTATTTCTTTTTTTAATGAATATTTATTGTTTTTTTGGCTTTTTTTGTTTAAGCTTATATTTTTATTTATATATATTTTTTTGAGTATCTAAACTCACTTTTGGTTATATTAAACTCCATATCATTAAGCTCTTTTAAAGAGTAACTGGAAGTAACCAGAGATTGCAAGGCTGGAAGATGCTTTTGGGGAGAAGATTTCATGAGATCCTTTAAGTTTTCAATAAACTCATTACTTTTTTGATTTTGAATAGTTGGCAGAAACTGAGATCTCCCAAATTTAGTTTGAGTAAGGAAGTGCTTGATGAAATTATCAAGATCATCACCAGCAATAAAGAGGAATGCCTTTTTTAACATTGCAATTCTTTCTCTTTTTGTTGAAGCTCTCAAGGAAAAAAAGGATAACATGGTAGAAGTAAATTTAACTGAGGACATGGTAGCATTTTGAATCTGTAATTAGGTTGGATCTCTGAAATGTGCCTTAATGATGGAGTAGTTTTGATCAGAATGTGGCCTTTGAATGGGGTCTTTTGGATTAGAAGCTTTGTGGTGCTTTAGCTCTTATATACCAAGCTAAATGACACCATTCTGAAAGAAATGGTGTGATAGCTTTTACTATAGTTTGAACTTGAATTTATATTTGCAGAATTAATTAAATACCCAGTTTTCATGCTCAAGTGATATATGTGAAGCAGCTAAGCATCATTATTACATCATATCCTCTTTGTAATCAATGCAAATCAATTAAAATGATGTATTCAGTTAACTATAACTCTTCTGCATATTTTTAAAATAATAAAATATTAAAGAATTCTATTTAAAGAATGCTTAATTTGAGGTTCGAAGCTCACTTGAACCTTAAAATCAATCTAAACAGTGACAAAAACATCCTAACTTCAAACTGCCATAAAATCCTAAATAATTGAGCTTTTTAAATAAATTAAAATGTGAAAATAAAGCTCTCAATTTTATTGTTAATTTTGTTAAATAAAAAAGATACTTTGTATATTATAAAAAGAGTTTTTATTAGCTTTGAAGTGATCTACTTTATATCATTAGATAGAATCATGTAATAAAATCTGGATTATAATATTTTAAATTACTTTTGCTTTAATATTGAGTATAGTATACATATTAAAAATTTTAAACCAATAGAAAGATGGGATCCTTAGCTTTAATTTGATAGTTTACAATGTAAAAAAATATTAATTTTTTATTGAGTTATTAATGTTTTAAATATAAAATGTGTAATTAGTTACTTTTTCAAAATTGAACTGTTATGCTGCGACTTGAGCAGCATGTGCATTAGAAAATGGCATAATCCCTAAAATAATGACCCATCTGTTCAATCCAGGTGTGTCCAGACAGGTTGGTTTCCTTTTTTCCAATGCTAGGGTCCCATGTGGGGTCAAACCTGTAGTTGGCTTTGAAAGGGGACATTCCAGTAGATGCATGGTCTTTGCTGTTGTAGGCGTACTGTGCCATGGGTAGCATCTCAGCTCAGTTATATTGTTTGGTGTTGACGTAGCATCATAGGTATTGTTCAAGTATTTAGTTCACTTGTTTAGTCTGGCCGTCAGTCTGTGGGTGGTAGGAGGTTGATACACAGCACTATACCCCCAAGTCCTTCATCACCTGAGTCCAGTAGTTGGAGGTGAATTGTGGTCCTCTATCAGTGATGATTTCTGCCAGAGTGCTGTGTTGAGTTAGGATGCGGTTGTGGAAATGCCTAGCTGTCTCTGTGGCAGTGCAGTGGATGGTGATAGGGACAAAGTAGAACATTTTAGTGATTCTATCAACCATGACTAGGATTGCATTGAATAAATTAGAAGGGGCAGTTACACAATATAATCCATTGAAACAGACTGCCAGGGTCCCTCTGGTATGTCTAGTGGTCTTAGCAAGCCTTCAGGTTTGGATCTACGGGGTTTGGTCCTTTCACATGTCTCACAGCCTTTGATGTAGGTGGCCACGTCTTTGTCCAGTTGGGGCCAAGCATAATTATTCTTGATTCCTTGGATTGTATTGAGTCTGCCAGGGTGGCCAGCCATCTCTGAGTTATGATAGTCTATGAGTACTTTGGTCCTTGTTTCACCTTCTGGTACATAGATCTGGTTGTGTAATAACAGGGTGGTTTCTTTCAATGAGAATCCCTTGTTGTAGTAGCAGCTATCTGGGTCTGAGGTCAAGTTGACAATGAGTTCTGCTGAATACTTGTCTAATTTCTGCGCTTCAATTATATCAGGCTTGCAGGCCGTTATCTTCATATACATCAGTTGAATGCCTAGGCTGGCGGGGTCAAGGAGTACCTGGGTGTTGTGGTCCTTGGTCTCAGCTGTGGTGGGAATCATATCTGCTCTTCTGCTCAGTGTGTCAGGTACAATGTTGACTTTTCTGGGTTTATAGTAAATTGTCAGGGTGTAGTTGGCCAGTTCTAGAGCCCATCTGGCCTGTCTCTGGTTCAACTTTCTGGGTTTAAAAGAGTAAACTAAGTTCTTGTGGTCAGTTAAGACTTTTACTGGGAATTCAGCGCCACATAGGTACCAACACCAATGTTTCAAGGTCTTCATTATTGCAAGTATCTCCTTGTTGTAGATCAAGTAGTTTCCTTTAGCAGGCATCATCTTCTTGGAGTGATATGCCACAGGATGTAGCATACTATCCCCTCCTTCCTGAAGAAGGACCCCGCCCACCGCAAAGTCAGACATGTTGGTTTCCAGTACAAATGGCTTGGATGGGTCAGGCATTGCCAAGACAGGCGCAGAGATGAACACGAGTTTTGGGGCCTCAAATGCTGATGTGCACTCATCAGTCCAAGAAAAGGTGACCTTGTCAGAGAAAAGGCGGGTCAGGGGCAGAGTAATGTGAGAAATTTTTGGATGAAATCCCTGCAATAATTTGCCAGGCCCAAAAAAACTTCTCACATCCTTTATGCATTTGGGTACCAGCCAAGCTGTTATTGCTTCTACTTTGTCCTGTGAAATAGCAAAACCGCCAGTCTCTACCACATATCCCAGGAATTTGACCTCAGTCTGAAAGAGTTCACATTTCTTAAGTTTGGTGTGTAGGTTGGCTTGGGAGAGTTTTTTTCAGTATCAGGTCCAGGTGTTGGAGGTGCTCTTTGTGTGACTTGCTGTACATGAAGATGTTTTCCAAGTATGAAGCACAAAATTGGTCAAGGTATTCACCTAAGACGGTATTTATCATCCTTTGGAAAGTGCTGGTGGCATTGCACAGGCCAAATGGCATTACTAGGTACTTGTACAGCCCATATTAGGTTTTGAGAACTGTTTTTTATTTGTCTCTGTCCTTGATTCAGATTTGATTGAACACATCTCTAAGGTCAATTTTTGAGTACACCTGGGCTCCAGTCAATACACCACAGAGGTCATAAGCATTGGGGATGGGATAGCAGCTCTTCACCATAATGTCATTCAGCTTCTGGTAATACACGCATGGACACATCCCACCATCTTTTTTTCCTAAAAACAGCATGGGTGACAAGCAAGGGGCCTTTTTCACCCAGATGAGCCCTTTTTTTGTCATATATTCCAGGTATGCTTTCAAGGCTACTTGTTCACAGTAGTTACAGCTGTAGATGGGGCCATGGTATGATTGGGTTCCTGGTATCAGGTCTATGGTGTGATTGTAGATTGAATGACTGGATAGTTTTGTGGCTTCTTCTTCACTAAACACATGGTTCCATTTCTGTAGGGAAGTAGGCAGTATCCTGACACTAGGTTCTATCTTTATGATTAAGAGTTTGTTGGTAGGGGTTCAGCCAAGGCTCATGCAAAAGGGGATGGTGTCACAAGATCCAGGTTGGCCCAATGTGGCAGTTTGTTTGCAATAGTCCAGGATCAGGCCATGTCTGTTGGACCAGGAGTTGCCCAGTATAAGGGGGTGTGGTAGTCCTGGCAAGAGGATCAGGGACAACAGGTACACATTATGTCCAATTTTCAACAGGAGTTCTTGCTCACAATCATAGCCAGTGTCCAGAGAGCTGTTTCCCATGACTACTTGTAGGCTACGCTCTGAAGCTGTCAAGCCTAATTCCTCTGCTAGGCTGGCATCAATAAAACTTTCATCTGCCCCTGTATCAATAAAGGCTTCAATTGTGCACTTGTTCCCCACTACTTCTATGGTCACTTGGATGAATTTGTAAGACTGGGAAGAAGTGTTTATTTGCGCCAGTGAGATTGGGACAGTGTTCTTCTTAGGGCAGGCTTTGGTCAAGTGGCCTGCCTTGTAGCAGTGGAAACAGAGTCCTTTGTGGTAGTGTTGTTGGAGCTCTTCAGGTGTCATTCCCATTCTGTTAGGGGTTGGTGCTCAGTTTTGGCGGGTCTGGGAGGGGCCAGCATTATCTTGGTTCATGCTAAGACCCTTACACAGGGATACTAGATTGTATAGGCTGAGGGTGGGCAGGTGGTGCTTCAACAGGTCCTTCATTGCTAGGTTGACTCCCTTTTGGAAGATAATGGCTGCCAGTTTGTCTTCCAATTGGGTGCGGGTCTTTAGTTTGAGGAATTTGTCAATGTACGCTTGGATGGGATGGGCGCCCTGCCGTATTTCCAACAAGGAGTTCAGGGCATAGTATCTGGTGTTGCAGTCTTCCCCTGTGGCCATCAACTTAGCTTTGAACTTGGCATAATCTAGGCAGAATTCCACATCTTTGGCGGTGGCTTTGCCAAACCAATCAAGGGCGTCTCCTGATAGCATGGAAGCTACTCCAAGCACATTTTTGGTATCACTGGAATAGGACGGGTCATTGGCTTGAAAATGTAGTTAGAGCACTGGCATGGCGCGGCGGGCCTCTTTGAGAGTGAGTTTTCCCATCTAGGGCATCTCCACTTTGGTGAGGGATTGGTTAACTATCACATTCTGAACCTGAGAGGAGGTTCCTTTGGCGGTTTCAGTGGCAGGGTCAGATTTCTTGGGATTGTTTGGTTTCACGTTTGCATTCTTCCACATGGAAGAAATTAGGTTCTTGGTCATCATAAATTTGTAATAAGTGATTATCATTACAAAAAACATACAAGATTCCCTAAGAATAATCAACATCTTGGGGCTCAGTGTACCAGGTTTAAAATGGATTGTCATAATGTCAGGGAACCAACCCTGATTGGCCGGCTTGCTAGCGTTTGGGAACTGGCGGGTTGCAGACTGGGTGGGCAGGGCCCACCAAAGGATTGGCACTAACTTAATGAGGGAGGATATTGACTTGCCCACCCACAACCACAGACCAGCGGCAGGACAATAGTATCTATTACTCCTGTGAGAGTAATATATACAATTCCAAAAAGCTTGTTGGTATGGTCCAGTGGGAGATTGATGGCAGAGGCAGGCATTGGTTTGGGGGTAACAGGTGGCTCCATGTCTATTTGGTAGGCAGGAAGGAAGTTGTATTTATCTCTGAACAGGCGGGGTTTGGTAACGTACCAAGGGCCTTATTGGTTGTATCTGGTTAACTCTGTAGTTCTGGCCAAGAGATCCTGGGCTAGTATGTTGTTGGTAGTGTAGTCCTTGTACTCAGGCTTTAAGGGGTACTCTGTGAAATGGACAGGACCAAAGGGAGCACCTTGCAGGCAATAAATAGCTGGCAGGAGGGTCATATGATCTTTGAGTTAACTGGCAGATGACAAGAATAAAATACGGCAATAATTGGGGAAACCAATATCTCATAATCTTTATTTAAAAATGACAATGTGGATTGATCTTGGCCTGGTAGGTATTTATACCACACTGCCAGGCTTCACTTCCTGGTTGGGTTTTCTGGGCTTGGGAAGGTTGGCATCAGGGGTCTCAGATGGCAGTATGGTGCTTGGTACTGGCGGATTGCCACTGGCTGCTTTGGGATGAGAAGACTTCAGATCCTTCTGTTTGTCAATTTGGGTATTGGGTGCCTCTTCAGGTCAGTGCCTCCCCTGGGACTTTGGGGGAGTTTGGAATAACTCTCATTGAGAAAATTGTGCATTTTACTGTTGCAACCAAGTTTCCAGACTTGCCTGCTAATGTATCTTACAATACACAGGGGGCGCTTGATGAGTCATCCCTTGACATGTCTAACAACATGAGCTAATCTGATGGCAATGTCAAATGGCAGGCACTTCCTCCTAATTAGGAGCGCTACCAATTTTACTTACTGATTCCTGCACAAGTTATTCCTTGGCTTTGAACCTTAAATGGAACACACCACTATGCCACCCCCTTATGGCCTTGTGGCTTTCCCCATAAAGTATATTAATCACAATATTCTACAATAAACAATACCTTATTTTTATTATTCTGTCCTTTATATTGGACTGTTGTCTTCCCCAATTCCAAATACTGAATCCTCATTAGTTCAGTTGCAACAGTGGTAGCAGCAGTAGGTTCACAACCTAACTAAAACAAAAATTCCCCCTAAGAAAGGACAGAGTACGGGCTGTATGGCTACTCCCCATCAAGAGACCTTCTTACCAATCCCCAAGGGGGACATCCCTGATGGGTATGTTATTTACCAAGACCAGCTAGTCTTTATGAGTATCTATAATTAGCTCTGCCTTGGGCAGCATGACACCAGTGTCACCCCTCCCCAATCTGACCTTTCACAATGTATTCTCAATCTCCAGCTGGAATCTTTTGCGGGTGGAGTCAAAAGAGCCAGCATTGTCAGTTGGCTTCAATCCACCAAGACCTGCCTTTGTATCTGCCAGGTTCCCAAGACCATGTGGGTTGCCACTGCTTCAGGGCGCCTCACAGGGCCTGTTGCTGTATGGTTTACCAACTGGGCCAGTCAGGAAAGCAAAGTCACCTGGGCAGCATTCTGGGACGCTGCAAGATCCCGCTACAGCAAAACCTTATTACCTATTGTGGTGGGAACTCCCCTGTTAGAAATTAAACAGACTGGGTCTGTTCCTGAGTACCTTGCTGCCTGGCAACAAGCTCTTGCCGCCGCCCCCAAAGCCGTAACCAACGGGAATGCCATGCTTCTAACCCTAATTGCCAATGGGCTCAAGCCCCATATCTGTAAGTGGGTCCCTGTGGGTTGTTGTACCTCCATCAATGACTGTTACAAGGCCATTGTGGAGGCCAACAATCAGGCTTTGATGGGCTTCTGCTGTACTAGTGATGCTCTGCCTCAACCTTGTGCAACACCTGGCAGTGGCCACAACCAAGTGGGCTGCCGCCAGCCACACCAGCAGAAAAATGGAATCAAACACCCCGCAAGGGGGAACTCCAGCTAGCACAGATTGAAGATCAGGGAAAAGCCTGGGGGTTGTAGCTACAAGAGGTTCTACAACCCCACTTGACCCTTCCTCTCAATCCCTGCTTGCAAAGAACCCCTACAACTACAGTGTACACAAGGTCAAAACCCTTGACGTCTTCCAGGTCCACAGCAACAACCCTGTACTTGAAGAAAGCCCCTCTTCAAATAAAGTCACCCGCTTAGCCTATCCCTTCTGTTTTTGTGGTAATACCCACAAACTATTGGTAGATACCGGGGCTGACCACACTATGGTGGACCAGGTGTTTGCTGACTCCCAATAATTGGACCAAGTGCCTAGCAGGTTCAAGGCAGTACAAGTAGCTGACTCCCATAGGATTGCAATTACTATGAGACAGTACCCTTCTCCGTGAGAATGGGGAACATCCAGGTTAAGCTCTCTGGGCCAATCATGGCAGGACTCAGCCACAACATAATTGCTGGCCTTGACTGGCTTTGGCACAACCATCCCTACATTGACTGGGATACCTCTGTCATCACCCTCAATAGAAATGAGGTGGGCTTCCAGATCTATCCTGTCAAAATGAGCAAGCTACTCCATGACACTGTGTTTGTTAGAATAACAGAGACAGGCTCATACAACTTCAAGGGGGAAAACTAGACTTCAACCAATGTTCAGTCAAAGTTATCCGTGCAGAACCACCTGCAACCCTTCCCTTGACCACTTCACTCCCACCAGCACTTGCTGTGCTCCTCAAGGGGTACAAGGACGTCTTCAGCAAAACACTGGACCAACTACCTCCCCCTTGAGAGATCCAGCACACTGTACAACTCCAAAGGTTGCTACCTAAGGCACGCCCCTTATATTTTCTTGAACCAAAGGAAGATGAGACCCTCTGCCAGCACCTTGTGGACGCTCTTGACAAGGGCTTCATTTGCCCCTTGCTCTCTCCATATAGGGCAGCTATCTTCTTTGTAGACAATAAGGACGGGTCCCTTTGCCTGGTCACAGACTATTGCGCCTTAAATGAGGTGACTGTTAAGAATAAGTATCCCCTGCCGTTGATTGACGACCTGTTTGACACACTCACGGGTGTGAAGGTCTTTAGCAAGATTGATCTCACCGCAGGGTACAACCAGGTCTGCATTGCACCAGGGGATGAGGCAAAAACTGCCTTCCGCACACACTATAGGTTGTTTGAGTGTTGAGTCATGAACTTCAGAATGACCAACACTCCTTCCATCTTTGCCATGTTGATGAACAAGGCATTTGAGGAACTGATTAGAAAATGTGTGGTTATGTACCTTGACAACATTATTGACTTCAGTCAAGATCAAACCACACACCTCCAATACCTCTGTGCTGTCCTTGACACCCTTTGGAAAAATCAGCTAAAAGCTAAACCCTCTAAATGTGGGTTCCTCAAGTTGGAGTTGCTGTTCCTTGGGCACACCATCTCTTCCCAAAGGATAAAGCCCAAACCTGCCAAAATCAAGGCAATCACCAGCATGCTGCCTCCCACTGATGTGGACCAGGTGTGTACCTCCTAAGGCATGGTTGCTTACGTGCACAAGTTCATTCCCAATTGCGGGGAGCTAATTATACCTCTCACTGAACTCCTAAACACTAAGCAGCGCTTCCACTGGACCCCTGCCAGAGATAAAGCCTTTGAGACGTTGAAACAAAGACTTACAACTGCACCTGTACTGCAATTCCCCAACCAGAACTGCAAGTACAAACTTGAGACTGATGCTAATGACAGAGCCATAGGGGGCGTGTTACAGGCGAAAACTGACAAGGGCATCTTCTTCCCTGTGGAATACAAATCCAGGAAGCTCACCAACTCAGAAAAATATTTTACCCAATACATGAAAAGAATTAGTGGAAATTGTACACTGTGTCAAGAAGTGGCAATGTTACCTGGAAGGGGCCACGTTTCCACCTTGCGTCCTGAACAATCACAAGTCACTCCAGTACTTCAACACACAGTCCCACTTGACATGACGCCAAGCAGGCTGGGTCAAGTGTCTATCCCCCTACCAGTTATGCATAAATACAAGCCTGGGAAGGAACTTGTCACAGCAGACGCCCTCTCACGCCTCTATGTAGCATCTATCACCAGGGATGACAGCTTGGACCCAGATTGGCCAATGTTGTACCTCTGCCCTGAAGCAACTTGGTTCAAAGGACTTAACTCAGTAACCATCTCCGAGCTGAAGGACAACAAAATTCAGTTCACCATGGATGCTGGCAACGTCTGCTGCAGGGAAGAGACAGTTGAGAAGACGCCTTACATCCACACCACACAACAAGGTGACACCATATTGCATTACCACCAAACCCTGGGTCACATCAGAGGATGTAAACTCTTCAAGATCATGAAACAAAAGGTTTGGTGGCTGTGTATGCATCAAGACATCTTGTATCTCCTCAAAACATGTGTGCTGTGCAAAAAGAATACATCTAAACCTGCATCCCCAAAGTCTGTCTTGCCCATCAAAGCAATGGAACCCTTCAAGCAGTGGGCCCTTGACATTGTGGTGCCCCTCCCCAAAGACAGACTGGGAAAGAAATACATCATAGCTGCCATTGACTACTTCATCTGTTGGCCAGTATCCTGGGCAACAACAAACCACACCGCCACCACCATCACCTGCTTCATTGGTAAGGAAATTATGGCCTGCTTTGGGCGGCCTAAACGCCTCATCACAGATGGTGGCTGTGACAGTCCACATGTTTGGTGGTTTGCAGGCAGGGCTAATGTTGGCCAAGCAAAAGTTTGGTTGTTTGTTGCAGGAATAGGCCTAGTAGGTAACATAAGACTACTAGGGGTAAGTAAGGTGAGCCTAGTAGGTAACATAGGACTACTAGGGTAAGTAAGGCCTGGCTGGTAGGTAACAAAGGACTACCAGAGGCAGATGTTGCCTCCACCCAGCAGAAGATATTGGCTGACTTGGGCTATAGTTCTTCACCTAGCAGGGAACTGTGGCTGTGGAAGGGTGAAGACTGAGATAGCAAGCAGGGAACTTTGTCTGTCTGAGGGGGAGAAGGTTTTGGACCCCTGGCGGGCAACACGGGCTGCCAGGGAGGGGAAGAGCTCTGAGGGCTCTATGTACCCTGATATGCTTACAGGAGATCTGTGATCAAGCATCCTACCTAACAGACTGGTAGGGTGTCCTTGGTTATGCCCCTATGTGAGCTTTGGGCAAACCCAAAGTGAGCATTGGAGGGCATAGATTTGCTCAGAGGTGTCACCAAGGCGGTTTGCTTGGGGAAGAAAGCTGCAGAACTTGGTGTGATCAGGCTTCTGGGAAGTAAAGCTGATTACTCTGCAACTGAAAGCCCAGACTTAATCACCTGGGTAAGTAAAAACAACGACATAGGCTGTGAGGATCTATGGTTGGATGGCCTAAGTGAAATGCCACTTGCAAGGGGCCAGTCAAACGCCAGTTCAATG
This sequence comes from Entomophthora muscae, assembly GCA_014839935.2. Classification (NCBI taxonomy): domain Eukaryota; kingdom Fungi; phylum Entomophthoromycota; class Entomophthoromycetes; order Entomophthorales; family Entomophthoraceae; genus Entomophthora; species Entomophthora muscae. The sequence goes on from QTSX02007227.1 coordinate 17,867, forward strand.
TAGACTCATGCCTGGGTCTACAAGTTCTGGTAATGGGGATTGAGATAAAGAACTGAGGTGGCTCACAGAATTAACAGAGAATACTAGCAAGAGGGACTGTTTGATCACAGTGAAGGCTAGTTGAAGGACTGTTGATTCATATTGAATTGTGGAAACCAATATGGTTCAGTATGCAGAGGGAACTAAGGAGGTTCCTAGTGAGGATTTTTTAAAGAACTGGTTGAGAATAAGCTGAAGGACCAGAAGATTATGATGCAGGTTGGCCAAAGGACCAGAAGATTGTGTTGCAGGAGTAGCCAGAGGACTGATGAAGTTAATGGACTGATTGCTGGTTAAGCTGAAGAGCTGGAATATTATCTGGCTGAAAGATCCAAAGATGATGGTGAAGAACTGGTGGTCTGGAGAAATGAGCCAAGATTTTGCCGGATTGATTTTCTGAAATGGGAAAATATAGAATGTTTTGCCTTGGTTTAGTAGTAAAATCAAGAAGGAATGTGGATATAAGTGTGGGTAAGATATTTATTTATTAAGTTCCTAGGATAGACAAAGGTATGTTGCTATGAGAGCTGGATACAAAGTTATTTTGGTGGGACATTTTCCTTGGATTTTAAAATATTTTTAAATATATGGTGAAAACGTTGAAGAGGTCCACAAAGAACATTTTAAATAGTATTCTACTATTTAAATGGGTTTAGGTTGAATGCAGGGAGAAATGCTGCCAGAATAATGGACTGTTTAGCGTTTTGGTGCGTGAAGAGTTGTCAACTTGAGCGGTTTGAGCTGTGGAAATTATTTTCCTAGTTGGATCCCAGTGGAACTTCAGGAATGGTCTATTTATGCGCTCTGCATTCATTGGTTGAGTTCTGGAAGGTTTCCTGATGAAAATGGTTGGTTGGAAACCAAAAGCTTAAAGTATAAGCAAGGAAATAGTGAATTAATACTTTAAGCTTTTGAGAAAGTAAGTATGTAAGCTTAAGTTATTATAGGAAATAGTGAGCGGCAATGGTTTAAGCTTCTGAGGAAAGCCATTTTAAAGGCAGAACTGTTGGGAAAAGGACACTATAAAAAGGTGGCTGGCTGTAAAGTTACAGGGTCTTTTAGAGGTCTTTTTGGAAGGTCTTTCCAGGTCTTTGATGGGATCTTTCTGAGGCCTTTTAAGCGTCTGCCAAAAGGTTTTTGGAAGCCTTTTGATCACCAGCAAGAGCTTTATTAGACTGACAAGTGGAATAACAAGGCCACTGGAGATATAAAGAGAACTTAAAGACCACAATAATAGAGCAGGAGCCCAAGAATAAGGAGCTGGATCCTAAGCGCAGCACTGGAGTCCACGTTTAAGGTGCAGGAGTCTAAGTTTAAGGAGCAGGAGTCCAAGTCTAAGGAGCAGACGTCCAAGACTAAGGTGCAGAAGTCCAAGACTAAGGTGCAGAAGTCCAAGACCAAGTACAAGGAGTCCAAGATATTGTTGGAGGACTCCAAGTATTGGCAAATCCATATTGTTTCCTTGACCCCCGGGACAAATACCATAAGGTATCAAAGGGGATCTTCCTTCTGAGAGTGAATAAAAGCCCATTTTGACCCCAATACATATTTCTGAGATACATTTTCCCTTAATAGAGAATGGCATCTCCTTCCAGCTGGTCTCTGGCTAAAATCCAGGACACACTTTGTGGACTGGCATACAGGAACCCCACAGTGGCCCTAAACTTGTTGGGCATGTCATAAAAGCGTACTGCGCCAAGAATGCACTCCAATGGATAGTCACAACCCCATACCATCCACAAGCCAATGGACGTGTGGAGCAGTTAAATGGCTCACTGGTTCAATTGATTACCAAGCTCTCACAGGAACACCCCAATACTGCATGTACTGAACACCTGCCTACTGCACTACTTATTTTACAGGCAAGGATTAACAGAGGCACTGGGTTCAGCCCCAGTGCCCTGGCCTTTGGAATGCCCAAAAGTTTGACAGAAGTTGAACAAGGGAAGTTATGGTCTACAGTCCCTGGAAACCTCCCCTGTTGAAAACTTCATCCCTGAACCAACAGTGTGCCAAGGCCCAAGAGATCAAACACAAACAAATTGAAGGAGGTACAAAGCACCTTGAGGCAAGGTATGCCGTAGGTGACCCCGTCTACACCCTCAACCCCAATCCAGCCAAGTTAGAACCCAACCACCTAGGGCCCTTCAAGATAGCCGTGGTCTATGACAATCACACCTATCAACTTGAAGATGCTCAAGGGAATAACAAGAAGCTCCACTATGATTGCTTGTACCCCTGCCGCGCCATCCCCACACAAAGGTTATTTGTGCGGACCATCTCAGATCTTCTGCAGACTCCAATCCTGGTGTCTGACAAGAAACAGGGGGCAAGGGGGGTGTTGCAACCAAGTTTCAAGACTTGCCCGCTAAAATATCTTACAATACACACGGGGGCACTTGATGAGTCACCCCTTGACGTGTCTAACAACATGAGCCAATCTGATGGCAATGTCAAATGGCGGGCACTTCCTCCTAATTAGGAGTGCTACCAATTTGACCTGCTGATCCCTGCACAAGTTATTCCTTGGCTTCAAACCTTACATGGAACACGCCACTATGCCATCCCCTTATGGTCTTGTGGCTTTTCTCATATAGTATATTAATCACAATATTCTACAATAAACAATACCTTATTCTTATTATTATGTCCTTTCTATTGGACTGTTGTCTTCCCCAATTACAAATACTGAATCCTCATTGGTTCAGTTGCAACATTACCAAGCAAACTGCCAGTGTCAGGCGTTGGCACCTCAGGAAATTCCTGGCATGTTGCACTGTCAGTTTGCTTGAGAATCCTTTGGGAAAGTTAAGGGTTTGGGTCATGGCGGGCTGGCAACAACTTTATCAATCAGTAGTGGGTTATTGGGTTCCCAGCCTATGGGTCTGGCAGTCCACAAAGGGTTTTGTCCAGGGTTTGACTCTGGTTTCATAGTTTGAGATTTAGGAGCATCCAAATTGTCACTCCTGACACTGGGAGCAAAATGTACTCAGATGCAAACAGAATCAAATCATCTCATAAAGAATAGAAAGAACCAAAATATATTACTAATTAATATAAACACATTGGCTTTTGATTCCCTTTGCATGTGAGTTGATTTTGTTTGCATCTGAGTTCATTTTGCTTACAGATATGTTGATTTTGTTTATATCAACAGCTTTAAATACTACTGTAACAGTGACTCATATTATACAGGAATCACCCAATAAGCTTCTCCAGACTAGGACTTTAGTATGCCCATTACCTACATATCAGTGGCCCTCTGTCAGGGTTCCAGGCCCTAGCAGTAGGCCCATCAGGCAAATGGGTGGGACAGAGTCTGGAGAGCAGGGCTGTGACAGTCCAAATGTTTGGTGGTTTGCAGGCAGGACTAATGTTGGCCAAGCAAAAGATTGGTTGTTTGTTGCAGATAGAGGCCTAGTAGGGAATGATGGCTACTAGGGATGGTAAGGCCTAGCTAGTAGGTGTAAAGACTACTAGAGGCAGATGTTGCCTCCACCCAGCAGAAGATATTGGCTGCTGTGGGCTAGAGTTCTTCACCTAGCAGGGAACTGTGGCTGAAAAAGGGTGAAGAATGAGATAGCTAGCAGGGAACTTTGTCTGTTTGAGGTGAAGAAGATGTTGGACCCCTGGGGGGTAACACAGGCTGCCAGGGAGGGGAAGAGCTCTGAGGGCTCTATGTACCCTGATACGCTTACAGGAGGTCTGTGAGCAAGCATCCTGCCTAATGGGCTGGTAGGGTGTCCTTGTTTATGCCCCTATGAGAGCTTTTGGGGAGAACCCAGAGTGAGCATTTGAGGGTATATATTTGCTTGAAGGTGTCACCAAGGTGGTTTGCTTGGGGAAGCAAGCTGCAGAACTTGGTGTGATCAGGCCTCTGGGAAGTAAAGCTGATTACTCTGCAACTGAAAGCCCAGACTTAATCACCTGGGTAAGTAAAAACAACAACATAGGCTGTGAGAATCTATGGTTGGATAGCCTAAGTGGAATGCCACTTGCAAGAGCCCAGTCAAACGCCAGTTCAATGTAGACTCATGCCTGGGTCTAAAGGTTCTGGTAACAGGGACTGAGATAAAGAACTGAGGTAGTTCACAGAATCAGCAGAGAAGACTAGTGAGAGGAACTGTTTGATCACAGAGAAGGCTAGTTGAAGGACTATTAGTTCATATTGAAGTTTGGAACCAAAATGGTTCATTGTGCAGGTGAAACAAAGGTGGTTCCTAGTGAGGATAAGTGGAAGGGCTCAAAGATCATGATGTAAAAGCAGATGGTCATGATAAAAGAGTAGCCAGAGGACTGGTAGGCTGTTTAAAGACTGGAAAAGAGTTGTTCTGTGAGCTAAGATGGACTGTTTGCTGGTTAAGCTGAAGAGCTGGAAGATGTGGTTGAAGAGCTGGCTGAAGAACCTGAAGATGATGGTGAAGAACTAGTGGTCCAGAGAAATGAGCCAAGATTTTGCTGAATTGATTTGCTGAAATGGGAAAATGTAGAATATCTTGCCTTGGTTTAGTATTGAAATCAAGAAGGAATGTGGATAGAAGTGTGGGTAAGATATTTTTTTATTAAGTTCTTAGGATAGATGAAGGTATGATGCTATGAGATCTGGATACAAAGTTGTTTTGGTGGGATTTTTTCCTTGTATTTTACAAGATTCTTAAATATATTAGGAAAACGTTGAAGAGGTCCAGAAAAACAGTTTAAATAGTATTCTACTATTTAAATGGGTTTAGGTTGAATGCAGGGAGAACTGGTACCAGAATAATGGACCGGTTAATGCTTTGGTGCGTGAAGAGTTGTCAACTTGAGCGGTTTGAGCTGTGGAAATTATTTTCCTAGTTGGATTCCAGTGGAACTTCAGAAATGGTCTATTTATGCGCTCTGCATTCATTGGTTGAGTTCTGGAAGGTTTCCTGATGAAAATGGTTGGTTGGAAGCCAAAAGCTTAAAGTATAAGCAAGGAAATACTGAATTAATACTTTAAGCTTTTGAGAAAGTAAGTATATAAGCTTAAGTTATTATAAGAAAAAGTGAGCGACAATAGTTTAAGCTTCTGAAGGAAGCCATTTTGAAGGCGGAACTGTTGGGAAAAGGACACTATAAGAAGTTGTCTGGTTAGAAAGTTTCAAGGTCTTTCCAGGTCTTTGGCGGGGTCTTTCCAAGGCCTTTTGAGTTTCTGCCAAGAGGTTTTTGGAAGCTTTTTGATCACCAGCAGGAGCTTGATTGGACTGATACAAGTAGAATAAAAAGGCCACTAAAGATATACAGAGAGCTGAAGCCCAAGATAATGGAGCAGGAGCCCAAGAATAAGGAGCTGGATCCTAAGCGCAGCGCAGAAGTCTGATTCTAAGGCGCTGGAGTCCAAGTTTGAGGAGCATGAGTCCAAGTATAAGGAGCAGAAGTCCAAGACTAAGGTGCAGAAGTCCAAGACCAAGTACAAGGAGTCCAAGATATTTTTGGGGACTCCAAGTATTGACAAATCCATATTATTTCCTTGACCCCCCGGGACATATACCAGAAGGTTTCTAAGGGGATCTTCCTTCTGAGAGTGAATAAAAGTATATTTTGACCCCTATACATATTTCTGAGATACATTTCCCCTTACTAGAGAATGACAATCCCTTCCAGTTGGTCCCTGGCTATGATCTAGGACACACTTTGGGGACTGGTGGACAGGAACCCCACAAGGGCCCACCATACAATTAGAGCTAACTTGATAATGCATGAGAGGGAGTGGCCCACCATTGACAAGGCCCAGTGGTTAGCGCTCTGGAATTAACTAATTATATAAGAGTGATATAGATGACTCCAAAGATATGGCTGATAAGGCACTAGTGATGGTGTTGGTTAAGAGTGAGTGATCTGGCTTCAGGGCAAGGTGCAGATCCCTGGGTACTAGATAGGTGGCCAAGCAATTGTATTTGTCATTGAATACTTACAGTGAAACAATGTACTAGATTCCTTTACAGTTTACCCATCCAGGTTCTCTATCACTCCCTAGAGGGTTGGCTAACGGTAATTTTTATAATGTGAACCCTTCAAATTTTGGATTTGGAAGATATTTTGTAAAATTTATTTGGCCAGGGGGGAAACCAGGCAGGTGAAAGTATTTGGGTGAAGGGATTAAATGTAAGCTGACCAGGTATCTGGTAGGGCTTCTTGGTCAGAGGGGGCAGAGTGTAAGTGATAAAGGATTGAAATAAAGTAAGGCATAAGTTGGTTGAACCAATGGTTCATAACCATTTATTTCAAAATGACAATAGGGTCCAAGGCTTATATATTTATCTTCTTGGGTGTCATGTCCTTTCCTGAAGGGCAGGCTGAATAATTTAAATTGATTATTTTTAGGTCTCTCTTTTTTAATAAGGAGAGGTTTAAGTGTTAATAATTTTTATTTTAAAGCGGTTATCTTTGTTTTTTTCTCTGTTGCTTCCTGGTCTTTTTCTCAATTTGGTTTTTGTTTCTTTATAAAATTATATTCTAAGTATTAAAGTAGAATTTTTCCTTTCACTTATCTTGGGGTTGGGTAAGCACCTGCTTTTTCCTCTCCCTCTGCTGTTGCAGATCTTCAGTTTTTAAAACCAAGCTCACCTGTTTCTTTAAACTCCCCAGGTCTATCTGAATGTTTCTGATGTCTTTGCCTGTGTCTTATGAAGATATTATCCATGCAGCCAAGACTGACTTTATTATAAATAAAGCTATCATGGAAATTAAGCTAAAAGCTGAAATTCTAAGTGGTTTTTCTGACCAATCACTATTATTTTTACTTCAATCTTTTTCAATTCAGTTTAAATCTTCTAAATCTTTTTTATTGTTTAGCAAATACAGTTAAACTTTAAACTCTTACTAGTTTTAGATTTTTTTGACAGCTTTTCTTTATTATTGTCAATCTTAAAGATTCATTTTAGTTCTTTGATTATTTAAAAGAAGATAACCAGACAACAAGCATTTAGCTTGTTGTTGCAATTTTTTACATGAAGAAGAAAATTTTGTCCTTCTTGTTAAGATATTCTCATGAAGAATATCCTGATGTTGAAATACCACTATTTACTAATAAATCTTTATTTAATACTTTTTTATACATAGTTTTCTTAAGATTAGTTAATTATATGACTCCATTTGTATCAAATTATAATGAGTTAACAGGTCTATTAAAGATACCTTTACAAGCTGTGTCTACTTTCTTTTATTAAATTTGAACCCCAACTCCTTACATGGCTTGTTATATTATCTTGCACCATATTAGACAAGACCTTACATTGGGTGTTGGTCTGTTAGACTCAGTCTATTGGAAATCTGAGCAGGTCAGTCATGTGGTCTGAAACAGCTAGGGAATATTGCAATTGTGAGACCATGTTCTGGTCTAGTTCCTTAGAACTGTCACAGAAAACCTTCTGTGCAGGTTCTATATTCCTGAGATCTTGCTGAGTAGCAAAATTGCCACTAATGGCATGTTCTGACCTGACTTCTTAGTCATTAACAGTTTTCTAAAAGGGGTTCCTTCCCTCAGATTGGCCCAAGGGCCAACCAGACTTTGAAATCACTGTGTTAGTGTAAGACTTTGGGCCACTGGGAATCAATGAGATTTTGGCTATCTCAATTAGCTTGTCCATAATTCTTTGCTTAAGGATCAATGATTTTTCAAGTTTGTGGGTGAGCTTTCCAGCATGGGTTTAATCTTGATAGCCCCTAACATGGACTGTAAAACTGATATCTTATAAGGCAGCAGGCCTGTTTGACAATTCAAAACCAGACTTTTAATTTTCTTGAGGCCCAGTGGCCTGCTTGCTCTCTTTGATTGTTGGGGGAAGGTTTGGTCTCTGTTGGGCTTTTATTATCAATTCTGACATCCTCATATATTCATAAAGGTTTAATTATCATAAAATAACCAATGCAATTTTAAATCAAAGAAGAACACCACTAATCTCCTGTCTACATGTGGTATTGAAACTATTTTAATACTATAAGAGCTTGATGTTAAGAATATATATATTATGGCAAAAAGGTTTGATCTGTTTTTCAGGCAAGAACTAATGTTGGCTAAATAAAGGTTAGTTTTCTAATCAATGCAGATTGGTGTTATTATATTGTTTTATAGATACAATGGCTGGTGTTTTTCTAAACCACAATGTTTGATGTTTTCTCTTTATGCCTTTTGGGCGCTAATAGTGTTATTCTCAAAGATAAGTAAAGGGAGTGAGGAAAGGACCTATTATAAGCTTCTTCCTGAGAAGTTAAAGAAACTACTGTTACTGGGCTGCAAAAGCAGGGAACAGTAAAGTGCACTTTGATCAAGCCTAGGGTACTAAATCTAACTGTTAGTACAACAGGGATATCTTCTTGTTACCTTAGTAGCTGGGGCAACAAGAAATCAGAGTCTTCAAGAGTCTTGGTTAGGGCTTGTGTCTTAGAAATTAAAGAGACAAGCAAAAGTTAAAAAGTAGTGATAATAGAATGTATCTTTATTGGTAAGAAGTAGTTCTAATTTATACTTGGATTATTCCTGCACATTAATTAGTGTGCAGGAATCAGGAAGAGATCTGGGAAGAGACTGGACTACTTTACATCCAATAGTAGCCAGGATCATCCAAATCAGTCAGAAGAGCTGCACCCATGTTTCACCTCATGGGTGAGTGAGGGTCTGGCACACAGTCATCACAAATAGTGTTGTAACTGAACCAATTATAGTTCAGTGTTGAGATTGAAGAATACAACAGTCAAATATAAAGGACAATAATAGGAATAATATGTGATTTTATTTGGGAATATTGTAATGATTATACTATAATGGGAAGCCATTAGTCCACCAGGGGGTGGTTGTTGTGTTCTGAGGCGCGGCACAGACACACAACAGGAAATCATAACCTTAGGATTGGGTTTGTACTAATCCTTGGGTTAGTTGGCAGGAAAGGTGAAACAATTACCTTGTGGCCCTGAATAGTAAACTTCTACTAGTTGTGGCCAGAGAGAGGTGCCAAAGTACTTGAAAAAACAAAGACATAAATGTGAATAGAACTTAATTTTTATTGAAGATAAAGAATTGAAATATATATTGTTTGGTGTCACCACAAAACAATATAAGGACAGTGGGATCACTTGCCACAGACATGAGTGGGACAAGTGAGTTGCACAGAGCGAGGAATAAAAACAGCTAAATTCCCATCTTTGGAAATGAACCCATTTCAAGGAGCAAAAGTAAAAGCAAGGGATTCATCCTTGAAATAGCCCAACAAAGGCAAAATCAAAAGAGCGTGAACATGGGCATCCACAACATTGCCCCCTCTAGATTGGCCTTAGGGTGTGATACTTACAGAGAAACTTGTCATTCACTTGAACAAATGGAAAACCATTAGAGAGAAGTTTCACAGTGTACTCCAAACCACGCTTGAAGTTAACCTCTAGAGGTCCAATTCATAGGGAATCCAACTTATGAGCATGTCATCCCACCACATGTCGGTAGTATAAGATGTGGTCCCCAACCTTGAATTCTGGTAGGGAAGAACATCCAGCATTATCAGGAGAAAGCTCTAATGTCTTTGTTTTGTAAACAGAGGTGTATACAGAGGCTTGGATATCAATTATGTGGCTGTTCAGGTTATTGATGTGAGCATCAGGGCCCAGGGCATCATTTGAAGAGAGTAGGGGACCTCCTAAGAGCAAAGGAGTGGTTGCCTCACGCCCATACATCATAGCAAAGGGGGAGTACCCAAGGACACAATGTTTACTAAGGCAATAGGCAAAGAGGACAGCAGGCAGTTATAGATCCCAATTAGCAGTGTCTGAATAGGTTAGCTTCTGAATGATGAAAACTAAAGTTGAGTTAGCACGTTCTACAGACCCAATAGTATATGGGTTATAGGGAGCTGAGAAAGACTGGTAGGACCCTAAAGCCTCTATGACAGATGTTACTAGCCTTGAATTGAAGTTGGATCTATTATATGAAAGTATTGCTTGTGGGCAGCTGTGTTGATAGAACACATCCTGCAGTAAGAAGGCAGTAGTAGTGTTGGCAGTGATATTCTTGGTAGGGCAAGCTTATATCCACTTACTAAAGTAGTCAAATGCAATCAGGATGATGCAACAGCCTGACTGTAAAAAATGAAGAGGCCCTATAGCATCAATACTGACTGTGTTAAATGTGTGCTGCAGGAGAACTGATTTGAACTCATGAGATGCAGCTCAGGGATGCTGTAACTAGCAGTCATGATAACTAGCAATGTCATCAGGTGTTAGCAGCCAAAGATTTTCAAAATAGTGATTCTTCTGAAGCCAATTGTAAGTCTTAGCAATGCCTTCATGTCCAGTTTCTTTATGTTCTTGGAGCATCAACAATAGGCAAAGACTGGGGCAAGTGTAGGGTAGGTACTGATTATAAACTTTCTTTAATAGCTGGTTGTCACAAATAAGAGCATCTTCTGATAGTTTAATCAGAGCCAATTGAATTTCCTCAGTTTCACTCTGTCAAGCTGAAGAATATCTAATTAGCTCATACAACCAGCCCAGCTCTGAAGAGTGAAGGGCTAAGATAGGCATTTGCAATAACCTATCTTCATTCTGATGTTGGATCCCAGGGCAATGCAATACCGTGAAGTCATATCCTTAAAGGCAAAGGGCCCACCTATCTAAACGCCCTTCATGCTCCTTGAGTTATTGAGACCACTTAAGCAAGGTGTGGTCAGTAACTACAGTAAAATGGGTGCCGTAAACGTAATGTTGGAATTTCTTAACAGCATGCAGTACATAAAGACAATCTTTCCCTGTATACTATAGTTCTTCTCATGCTTGTTGAGAACTCAAGATGTATAAGCCATGGGGTGATCCACTTCCTCATTGTCTAGTTGGGAGAGGATAGAACCAATGGCTAGATCACTAGCATCAGAGTAGATCATAAACCCTTTATCATAGTTGGGGTATACCAGGATAGGAGCCTTCTTGATCTTTTGTTTAAGGATTTCAAAGGCTTGTTGTTGGCTGGCAGTTCATTCAAAGGGGACATTGTGTAGAAACCAGAATAGGGGTTCACTAGTGTCAGCAAAGTCAGAGATGAACCGCCTACAGTAACCCACATGCCCATAAAGACCTGTACCTCACAAAGGTTGGTGGGCGGAAACATCTTGTCAATTGCCTCAACCTTCTTTTTTATTGGTTCAATTCCATTCTGAGTTACTTCATGACCCAAAAACTCAAGACACTCCTTGAATAAAGCACATTTAGACAGCTTCAGTTTGAGGCCAGCTTCCATAATCTTAAGGAAGACTGCTTTCAGGTGAGTCAGGTGATCTGTGAAGGTGGCACTAAAGACAGTTATGTCATTCAATTAGACACAGATGCAAGAGAGTTTTAGGTCACAGTATGGAATCCATGGTGCACTAAAAGATAGAAGGATTGTTACACAGCCCTTGGACCATGCATGTAGCCTCAAACAAACCCTCAGAAGTAATCAGTGCTGCCTTCTGCCTATCTTCAGGGAAGAGATTAACTTTCTAATACCCAGATGCCATATCCATGGCTGAAAAGAACTTTGAGCCCCCAAGACGTCAAAGGGCGTCATCTATGCAAGGCAGAGGATATGAGTTTTTCATAGTGAGGGAGTTCAGGCAGCAGCAGTCTATCACTATACAATGTCCTCTGTCTTTCTTCTTAAAGATTAGCAAGGGAAAAGCCCATGGACTATATGAGGAGCAAGTAGCCCAGCATCTAGTGATTTCTTGAGTTCCTTAGACACTTGAGCATCTTTCACTTGACTACATTGGTAAGGTTTAGCTCAGAAGGCAGGTGCATCACCAGTATTAATCTGGTGAAAGACTCCTTTATCTAAGTCATAATTGGTACTATTCTTAGCAAATATTTTGTGAAACTGGTCTAACAAGTTAAGAATTTCTTTATGCTGAACTGGTGCCAGCTGTGGGAAGTCTTGAGCAGTGAACAGAGATAAGACCTGTGGTTCATCATCAGATATATTAGAGTCCTGGAATGTGCCAAAGGGGTGTAGAGAGAGAACATCAGGAGCATTCAGTAGCTTGCAATACCCAACAACTTGACCTCTAGACACAGATATGGGAAAGGATGTTAAATTAGCCACCAGAAGCTGGACAGGGTCTTTATGAGAGACATCTAGAATCCCAGGGCATATATAAGGCTCATTTTGTGACAGAAATTGACAGATAATAAGAAGCAGTCTCCATGTGGTGGGGAATCACCACCCAAATCCATATGGATTTGATGATTAACCACCAATAAAGCTTCAAGTACTGTTTTGTAAAATTTTCAAAGAATACACTGGGATTAAGAAAAATGATTAAGCCCAACCAGAAAAGTCCTAGATAAATGGCCTGGGAGAGAACTAAAGTATATTCTGCATAAAATTTGGGACATTGAGAAGGAACAACTGTCTATGGTTTAGATTCTTCAAGAAAAACACCCATATTCTGGGCCATTGGAGTAACATTAGGAGGTGTCAACAACAAAGTACCAACAACAGGTCTCCATCTTCCAGTAATGATTTGATTTAGGATCAAATTATACAGGATGTAGTAGAGTAGGTCAACTACAGAATGCATTATAAAATAATGTTAGACCAGGAGAATATTTGGTTTATCTGAGTAAATTTTTATGGAGGACTCAACTCTTAAGAGTTGGAAAGTGAAAATTTTCTAATATGTACCAAATTTTGACTAAGCAATACCACCTGGATTCATGGCTCTTATACAGTCTGCACCATCCAAAGAGTACCTGGTCCAGTACTCAAAAAACCCTTTAGTGACTAACTTCTGTTTTCTGTTCTGATAAATGAGATTGTATCAAGTGACTCTCAGATTACGTCTATTTATCAGGGTCAAATTGTAAGGGGGGATTAAATCCAAATGGCAAACTGGAGCAGCAGTAACCCATTTCTGATTGACAGTTTGATTCAAATCTGTTAAATTGGTTAACCTGTTTAATTGTTTGTCCAATTTTTTGAGCCATGCAACTAGACTTGGAAATCCCAGTAATTATGGAACCTACTGTGACACATTGCACCCTAAAAAAGGAGGAGAGTATAGTTCCAGAATGTGTGTTTGAGTAACTTGTAGGAGATCTGGGAGTCCAGGATGTCTTGAGAGCCAAGATGGATAGTTACATCAGAAGAGGACAGAAGTGGAATTTCTTCAGAAGCAGGGTAAGCCACAGGAGGACATTTCATGTTGGATAAATGGGTACAATACTTCAAGGTGAAGACACCCATTGTGTATTCTAAAGCACACCTCTTGAGGCATTTCCTAGGGACTTTGATAGGTTTATAAGATCATAGGGACTTCATACCCTAGAATAGAGAGGTATCCATCTTTTAAGTTGATGATCACATTGTATTCCCTAAGGAATTGGGTACCAACTAGAGGATAATAACTCTTGTTCTCCAAAACTACAGCAGGCACAACTAGAAGTAGTATACCAAACCACATAGGGAGAGCAGAATAGGCCCCTATAGTGCAAGTCATGGACAACCCAGCAGTACCATATAATTGATGATAGTTGAGGTCATGGGTCAGTTTAAGCTTCTTTACAAGCTTGGAGAATATAACATTAACTGATAACCCATTATTTAAGATGGCCTTGATCTTCACCTTTTGGATAGATATCTCTACTTGAGTAGTGGTACAATCAAAGGGTGGGAGGACAGTCAGGATATCTTGTGCTTCAGCTAGTTTCTTGTCCTATTTTTTGATCATACACTTCAACCCAAGGAACTCCTTGTAGAGGGTCTGAAGAGGGAGAGATACTGACACATTTTTAAAGACAGTTTCAGCTAATTCAGCCGCTTGTTTGTTCAATTCTACTAACACAGTCAATCTCTTAGTTTGTGTGAGGTAAGGGCAAAGGACATCCTACTTGACTTTGTCTAGAGGTTTGGTGGTGGTCTTGGTCTTTCCAGATCGTAGTTTGTGAGGGACCACAATGGTTTTGGAACTGCTAGAATTGAATATCCATAGGCATCAGAATCATCAATGTCTGAATCATTGGAGATATCATGGAATAATAGCAGAATCAAAGGAGCTCTGGAGTTGGAGTGCTCAGAGTCTGCTATGGATGGGGGAGATGGAGGAGACTGGGAAGAATTGTCAACCAAGAGCATCTCTGCCTCTAGGTGACTGTTTTTTTCTGCCTGCTCTTTAGGGCTGGCACCTTCAACCTGCGGATTGGTACAGTGGTTTTCAAACCTGTTGAGATAAACATATATTAGTCAGTTTATAATGCATGAACTCAGTCTAAAAACAAAATCAAAAATTAAGGAATTTATATTAAATTACAATAGATTTGGATCCACTTTAATTTCATTTTTAGCCTGAGTTCATGCGTTCTAAACTGACTAATATACATTTATTGCAACAGGTTTCAAAAATACTGTACAGAAACAGGATTGATGACCTAATTGTCAACAGTTATGGCATCCTTGGCATTTAGGAGAGTTATGTGAGTTCATAGTGAGGATACAAGGGCCACAGGGAGAAACCCAGAATTAGAGGCTGCTTGATTCTCTTGCACAACAGAGCCAGAGTGAGTAAGGTGCATTTCTTGTAGTAAAGTCTTTATACTCTTAATAAACAAGAGCATGGCCTTGTGAGCTTTAAAGTGGAGCCACAGGAGTTGATTGGCTTTGGGGGCTTGAGCGCAAGCCATATAGGCTTCATGAGCTGTTAGCTGCCTGCTTGTTATCAACTTTTGTCCTTCCATATATAATCTATCTGCAAACTCAGCTAAGGTCTCTTTTGGTTTGAACACAATATGCATGCAGGCATCCTTTTTCACCTCTAGACTGAGGTCACCACCAAAATTGTCAATTAGAAGCTGTTTAATCTCTTCCCAAGTGTCAATGGTGGGCAGTTCAGGAACAACAACTTCTCAGTAGGTAGGTTGCAAGCAGGTTATAATGTGCTCCTTCTTAACATCATCAGAGGTCCTTTGAATGACTGTTTTTTAGATAGTCATTAAGGCCACAATATTGGAAGTTTTAGGGTCAAAGACTTGCTTGAATATAGGTTTGAAGTGAGTTTTGGGGTAGATTCATCATTGTTGCTATCTAACACATTGATGTGTGAAGAGAATTCAGCTTCAGATTCAGAGAGGGTTATTGCGGCCACAGCTGGCAGACACTCTCCTCAAGAGTAGCCAATGCAGCGTTGATGCAGGAGCTCATATTATTAGCTTGATTAAAATGTTGCTCAGAAATGTCCAGTTGACAACCATGTATGGTCATCACAGTAGAAAGTTCAGCCAAGCAATAAGTTAAAGAAGGTCCTACAGAGAGGCAAGGGGGGATCTTTCATTTACAGTGTCAATCAGCTCACTTATTTCTTGGGCATCTCTGTCCAGGCTGGTGTGATCCCGCTTGAGGTGGTCAAACTCATTGGCTAGGGTAATCAACACCCTAACGCAATGGATTTGAGGGCTTCCAGGATGCCCAGGGAAGCAGCTGTTGTTGTCAGCAGGCCCAGTAGAACTAGTGGCATAAGTCACTGCAGCACAGAGAGCAGTAACTTCTTGCTAAAGGACTGCAACCTGAGCAGTCAAGACAGCCACCTGTGGGTTAAGTTGAGGAGTTTCTTCAGGGCTTCCTTGGCTGCAAGTAGACACACATAATTCTTGGATGTCATCCCATAACTTCTGCTCTCTATCCAACATATTGTCAGACAAAGGAGGAGGGGAATCCCCCTTGGGTGCAGACAGCTCATCCACTTGAGCTTGAAGTTTTCAATGGAAGTAGAAGAGGTAGCTCCTTCTTGAGCATCTTCCTCCTGTAGCACATGGAGACTTTGAGCAGCGTGCACCACCACCTACTGTAGCTGATCAAAATAGTAGGCACTAAACTTATTGTGTTGTTCCAAAGGTTGTTTAAAATAAGAGAGATAGGCGTTCAGGGTGGAGTACACTTGGATTTTTCAGGGCTGCTGTAATTGATGAAATTCACCAGAAGTTCCCTGACATATTCAGGGATGAAAACATATCTGCTTAATGGAGGTAACCCGGCAAGATTGCGAAGCAATCAAATCATGTTGGTTATCAGACACCAGCAAAAACAGGGGGTGAACTTACTGCTGATAAGCAGCAAACTAGTCCCAATGATTGGTTACGGGGGCTTGAAGGGACACAATTTCCTGGACATGGAGCCCCAGCATCCTCTGGTGATGGGTCAAAGCAGGTTAGATAAAGACAAGAGCAAGTGTTCAGTGGAACCAGCTGCCAAGAGAAGATGTTGCCAGAATTGTGGGGCAACAGTTAACTCATATTATTATGATCAATTAAACTGTAGTTGAAGGCTGGGAATGACTACATCATGAACTATCCCAAGGGCTAATGTCATGACCTATTTCAAGTCAGGGGTACCAATAGGGTAAGCTAATAGGCGTGGGCCATTTACTAGGTTCAAGACAGTGGGGACAATAGGTGGGTCCAAGATGTCCTCTTCAATGGGAGGACTAGTGATTTCAGGCATTGGTAAGTCTTTTAACAGGGGAGGAGACGGGCCTGAAAATGTAGTGGCAAAAGAGGTAACCAAGGGGCTTGCAGCCCCTGTAGTGAGCACCATTTTTGTCTTTTTCTGAGGCACAGCACAGACACAAAACAAGGAATCCTAACCTTAGGATTGGTTTTGTACTAAGCCTTTAGGTTAGTTGGCAGGGAAGGTGAAAGGTTTGACTTGTGGCCCTGAATAGTAAAATTTCTACTAGTTGTGGCTAGAGAGAGGCGCCAAAGTACTTGAAAAAAACAAAGACATAAATGTGAATAGAGCTTATTTTTATTGGTGATAAAGAAATAGCATATATATCATTTGGTGCTATCACAAAACAATATAAGGGCATTAGTTTCACTTGCCACAGGTATGAGTGGGGCAAGTGAGATTTGTAGGGCAAGGAAGATGAATAATTGTATTTCCATCTTTGTAAATCAATCAATTTTGAGAGGCAAGGCAAAAGAAAGATATTTGTCCTCAAAAGAACCCACCAAAGACAAAATTGAAAGAGTGTGAATATTGGCATTTAAAACATTGGTACTGTGACAGGATCTGAGTATAGTGTGAGTTGCAAATATCTTAGTCAAGAGATCAGCACATAGAATTGGCAGAGCTCTTATTTAAGAGGTTTTGTCCATAATTCAATATTAGCAGCAGGATTCCCATTTCATTAGATATGTCATGGGGCGCATCTATGAGCGCCCCCTGTTTATTGTAGGTATCATTATTACATCTGTAAAGTATATAAAACAAAATAAAAGGGGAAATTAAGAAGATAATGATATTTTATTGGTATGATTTGTTGGAGATTATATAGTATCATGGGAAGCCACATGCTGTCCAAGTACGTCATTGTCAAGAATGACATTTCAATACTAGTATTGAAAACCCAGGAATCATACCCTGGTCTCCAGGGAACACCTTTTACCAACCAGGATGGACAGGGACCTGCCAACCTGCTGGGTCACAGACTTGAGTTGATGAATTACTCCAAAACCTGCCAGCTTAGTAAGTGAGATTCCCCAAATGAGACCTGATTGACATCAATTGTGTGTCACCAAGAATCTAAACCTAAACAAAGGTTGTTGCTTGCCAAAAAATGTTAATAAGTGACCTGAAATCAAACCCACCAATAAGCACCAGCTGCTGCCAGTTCCCAGCATAAATTTAGCTATGCAATTGGCCAACTTAGGCAACATAGAGAACAGAAGCAGCAGAATGAAGCATTACCACTTCTTTTCATCAGAGCCAGTCAAACCAGAATTTACCTCTCTTGAAGCCTTGCCCCATTTCCAACAATCTGCAAGAAAATTGTTGCAGACATGAAGTCTGCAAAAATCAAAGAAGCAAAAATTGATGGTATAAAAACCCTGGAGGTATGAGGATGGCAGTATCACCATTAAAATAATAAAGATTCATGAACCTTTGGTTCCTTCAAATTTTAACCTATCTAGTTTTAGTGATTTTCTACTTTCACTCTAGTCCTGTAGACCCCAAGGCGCCTGCCCTTCCTAGTGACTGTCCCGCGGCCCCACTGCCTGCACTATACTGTCCCCCTGGAGCACCCTTTGGATGTGTGTATTTCACCAAGTATCCTCTGAACTCCTCCTACTCTGAGTTCAACCTGGAGAACATACTTATTTTCAGCCCCCTGGTAAGAACCAGAGTCACCAAAACTATTGGCTGTGAAGGAAAGTAGTATGTAAGGCTGCCCATATTGTTCTGTGACAAGTACAATTATCTGCTGGCTTAACTTGTCCTGATGACCCCCCTCTTACCTTGCAACCTGAACATACATTAGAGCCAACTTTAGCCACCAACATCATGTCCACCCAGTTGTTTGGAGTAGTTTACATTACTCCCACAGGCTGGTAGACTCTATGGTGTCAACCTCTGATCCCTAGACATTGCTTGGGTAATACCTATTTTATGTTATCAAGTTAGCTCCTATATTGTGGTGAGCACTCCATACTGGCCCAGTGGTTCCTCCACCTAAGTTACCAAATACTTCTACTTATGCCTGGATTCATGACAGTCATGGTAATTATAGGTGTGGTGCTCTTGCTCCTAGGAGGTCATCAAGGTGTCCTGGGTCAAAGCCAGAGACAGGCTGGGTTGGAATTGTCATCATCAGAGATACTTGTTTTATGGAAAGGATAAAAGTGAATTTCTAAACACTCTGAAAGGGATTCACCATGCCCCCAATCAGCAGAGGCAATTTACAGCTAGAGGGAAGCATACTTCATAGTAATAAATAGGCTACCAAAGCAGATCCCTCATTTAGAGGGCCATTCGCACAATAATCTTTAGTACAAAAGTATCCCCATTCTCAAGTTTATTTTCACTGCTTTAATATTTCTCAACCAGGAGTTTTCTATGAGTGAACATAATAAAGTTCTGCCTCCTCTGATTCTCTTAAGCAGCTCTAAAATTATTATTGCTAGGGAATTTCTCTATCACAAAATAGAGAAGAGGGGTTTAGAGGTTCTTTCTTAACAGAAAGAAGATCCCCTCAGAAACCTTCTGATTTTCCACTGTTTTTGAGTCCTTTTGACCAGCTACTCCTTCATAAGGGACTTCTTAATTCTTTAGAAGACCTCTAGTTACTCCAAAACAACCAGATGTGTAATCACCAAGATACAGATCCATCACCCAACAAAGCTCCTGCTTGTAACCAAAATATTTACAAAAGACCTTATCAACTCTCCAGCCAATATCCTACGTATAGTGTCTTTTCACAATGTTTGTGCCTTCAGAATGATTTTCTTTAAAAGCTTAAAGTATCAATATACTATTTTCTTCATAATACTTTAAGCTTTTGACTTCCAACCAATCATATTCATCAGGGAACATGCCATAAATTAACCAATTATTGTAGAGCACAAAACTAGACCATTTCTAAAGTTCCACTACAATCCAACTAAAAACCAATTTCCACCATTCAAACTGCTCAAAGTTTTAACACTTTGTGCACCAAAGTGTTTACTAGTTCCCTTTTCCAGCACCAGTATTCCCTTAATTTAACCTAAACTAATTTAAATAGTATAATACTGTTTAAATTGTTATTCTTAATCTTCTTCAAAGTTTTTCACATATATTTACTCTTATAGTAAAATCCAAGGAAAATTTCCAACCAAAGCAGCTTTTTATCCTGCTCTCATAGCAAAATACATTTATCTACCCTAGGAACTTAATAATAAAACATCTTACCTGCAATTTAATTAGAATTTCTCCTTGATTTTAGTACTGAAATAAAAGCAAGGCCAAACATTCCACTTTCTGCTATATCTGAAAATCAATTTGAAAAAACATTGGAACATTTCTCTGGACCTATTTGCTCTTTTATTTCTCTTACCAAACCACTTCAGAGAAATGTTGAAGCATTTTCATAAACCTTTCTTAAAATTCTTCTCTTTGTATAGAATTCCACATAACTATTAGGCCACTTCTGAACCCTTTTCAGATGGCTTTCATATGAGCTTTTCTATCATGGTAGTTCTCATCAGTAAACACCTCAGACTCAGTCAATAAGTCTCCAAAAGTGAATCAACCTATACTTGACCCACATCAGTGACCTACAATTTAGGTCATCAGAAGCATAGTTTTCTCTTGTCTTGCCGCTGTTTTTACTCACTTAAGTGGTTAGCTTGAGCTTTTAGGCACAAAGTAATCTACTGGGCTTCCCAGAAACCTCCAAATCACCAAGTTCTGAAGCTTTTTCTCTAGACAGCCACCTCCATGATGATTATGAGCATAACTATACTTGCCTAGCAACTTCAAGACCTCCTTAAAGCTATTAAGAAGACATAGAAGGGAAAATCTTACCTTCAGCTTAGATAAGTGTCATAACTGTGCTGTTTTAGCAAAGTTACAGAAATGGGGAAATATTGGAAGCTAGATAATTATCTTTATTTAGAGATATGGGTTATATAGTTGCTGTGAATTATCTTAAGAGGAACATGATTATGAAGATCATTCAGTTGGATGGTGAAGGGGGCAGCTTGTTCCTGGTAAGGGGTCAGGCGCCAAATTGAGTCATCCATAAAATAGGATCATTGTTTGTTTATGTTTTTGGTTTTTGGGAATTCAAGTCAACTTCCTTGTTTGGGTTCTGGGTCACAGGGAAGTTGGATTGTAGGTCACAAACCTGCTTAGTTGGAACCTTGCTGGAGGGTTGATCCTGCTGTTTTGAAATAAGGCTATCCAACTGCATACTCACTGCAGTTAGTATTAGAATCTCACTGGCATCTCAGCACATCCATATCTAGCCAGCCACAGCTTCTCTATAATTCTACAGCACCAGAAAGGGGTCACTCCAGTCTCATTTACATACTCAGACAACTGCTCCCCATTAACAAGAGCTAGACCTATTGTTGTGAATGCACATGTTCACATACTTTAAATTTTGCCTTTGGTGGATTTTTTTGGGGATAAATTGCTTGCTTTTGCTTTTTCCCCTTGAAATGGGTTGATTTACAAAGATGGAAATACAATTATTCATCTTCCTTGCCCTGAAAATCTCACTTGCCCCACTCATACCTGTGGCAAGTGAAACTAATGTGCTTATATTGTTTTGTAATAACACCAAATGATATATATACTATTTGTTTATCACCAATAAAAAATAAGTTCTATTCACATCTATTTCTTTGTTTTTTCAAGTACTTTGGCGCCTCTCTCTAGCCACAACTAGTAGAAATTTTACTATTCAGGGCCACAAGTCAAACCTTTCACCTTCCCTGCCAACCAACCTAAAGGCTTAGTACAAACTCAATATTAAGGTTAGGATTCCCTGTTTTGTGTCTGTGCCACACCTCAGAACTCAACACTTATCAATAAACTAATAACTATTTACTTGTCTTATGTCATCATTCCCTTCTTGGTCTACATCAGCCCCACCTGCAAACCTGCTCAACATGTAGATCATTAAAATGGGGGTTTTCCAGGTAATGCTTCATTTAGTATTTAAAAGGTTAGATCCTCATATAATAGGGTGGCTGATAAGAGTACCAGTGACTTAATAAATAATTGTAGAATCACTTTGAGAATTACTTCCCAAAGAAGGAGTCATTTTAGATTCTGTGACATCTCCCTATGGGGTGCTGGAAGATGGAGCCTTAGGAATTTTCTTGGGTGTGTTGAAAATTTGAGCCTGGTAATTTTCTAGTTTTATATTGGGAACAGATAATTTTGAGTTGTGTTGGGAAGTTCTTGCCTTGAAAAGGTGGAGCCAATTGTGATGCATGTGTTTCATGCCTGTACAGTCACCAATTTCTTTGAAAAGATAGGTCTTTTTGGGCTTGACTTCCATGAAAACTCCTGGTCCTCTTAACCCTGGCTTCAACTTATACAGGTTGTGGTTGACAACTCAGATTTATCTTCCACCTATAATCACTCCTGTTGGAGTGATATTGTCTCTCTCTACTATTTCCTTTTCTTTGATCTCTTGATCCTTTCTAGCATGTTGTATTCCGGGGTCATTGTCAGATGTTATTTTCTTAGGTAAGGGTAATTGTGGTCCTAATTTGGTACTAACAATGGTAGGCTTGTGCTCATATACAATTTTATATGGGCTTTTGCCTGATTTAAGGTTAACATATGTTTGACATATCATTAACAGTGTAGTGTAACAGCCCATACCAGAGTCCAGCTGAACTCCCACAGGGGAGGCAGGCTGGGCCTGAAAGGCCATGTACACAATTGGTGCAATCCTGACAATATAGTTCACAGCAGTAGCCAAGGGGAGCCAACTTCTAGTATGGGGTACCACCTGATTGGCCAGCCCCAATACTGTAATGTAGACAATCCCCAACTTAGTGAAGTCTTGGGAAGCAGGCACATTGGGCAAGGGGGGAGTGCAAGGGATCTCCTTCATGATAGTCAGAATTGGGCCTCTAGAATAGCCAGGAGGAAGATCCAGGTGTTAAAGGTGGAAGAACTCCAAGTCAAGGAGACAAGGTGGTTTAACCAAGGTGACAGGAGCAGAACCAGGATGGAATAGATAGGTGTGGTTGTATTGTGTAGTAGATTCAAAAAGAGATGCAAGCATAATGATTATATTGGTGCAAAAATAGATAATTCCTGCAAGAAGATAATGTTTCCTGAGCATAAAGTTTTTTATTTTATGATATCAGTAGTGAGGGAGGCTTCTCCTCCTCACTACTTATACTTACTGAGGAATACTTAGTCTTTTGTGCCACCAGAGGCCTGGTAGCATTATTTTCAGTTATACTTGTGAAATAATTTTGGAATTGTGCACTGGGACCTGGGGATAGAAGGGAATTGGCTGTTTCTTCATTGTCATGGGTTTGGCTGCAAAATGCCAAGGTGCTACAGCTATCATTAGAACCCACAAGTGTTTGAGCACCCAATCAAATTATTGAACAATTGCTTTCACAACTTACCATTTCCCAATAGCAAAGGGACCCAACTTTGTGTTTAATTTTGGTTTCAGGGTTTTGCAGCACGTAGGCCTCACAAACCCCTGGTCATTTGCAGCCAGAAATGGGGTTTTCTTCTAGGAAGGCAGTTGGCAATAGCTTTCACACTGTTGGTTTTTTTACATTCAGGCAGGCTAGCTGATTGTCTGGGGCATTCTGGGCCCTGACATGTAGGGAGCATGTCAGCCTAGAGTTGTGGTTTATTGGTGTATTACTTACTGAGTGCCTCCACAAGAGCACTGTTCAACCTTTTCACTATCTCATTGGCTTTTGGGTGATAGGGACTGGTAACTGTATGCTTTATTTCATTTTTAGTAAGTTAGACATTTGTGGCATGGCAGTGAGTTTTGTTCCTCCATCTGTAATCAGGAGTTCAGGTTTTCTTAACTTAGCTATAATTTCTTTGCCAATAAATTGCCTTTCATCATTTTCTTTATGTTCTTTTGTGACTTGTTCCACAGGCCATCTTGTTGTGTAGTCAATATCTGTAATTTTTTGCTTTTTTATCAACTGGAATGGGCCCCATAATGTCCAACAGCCATGCCTTGAATGATTGAGTGATTGATACTAGTATCACAGACTTGTGGGGAGCCTTAGAGTGTGCATAATTCTCACATAATTCACATTGTTTGAGCACTTCTTTGATGTTGTCCAACATGTTGGGCCACAAGTAGAGAGTCTTAAGATATTCATGTAGAATTTTACTACAGATGTAGTCCAAATTTCTGTAGTAGCAAAGGACTATGTCAATCTTTTGTGTTGACATGATTTATGGCATTTCATCATCACTTGGTAGTATGTGGTTTAATGTTTCATATAGTTTTTAAACAGTTGTTTGTTCTTAAAGAATTTTTCTTGTACATCCATTGGTATATCAGGTGAAAAGCCCTTTCAAAGATTTCCCATTATTAACTTGGGTCAATTGGGGTCTTTCTCATTAGTGCAGAGTAGTTGCTTAAGGTGAAACCTTGACAAAGTGTCTGCTGTAAGCAACTCTTTATCTGGTTTATATTAAATGATAATAGGGTACCTTTGGATAAGTTTCATCTATTCAGTTTTTCTTCTTAATAGGTGTTATTTTTTCTTAAATATTACCAATTAATTTTGGTTGGTTATCACTTTGAATATTTGTGCACTTTCCAAATAATGTTACTTTTTAATTAGACAATGGACAGTAGCTATTAGTTCCTTGTTGTGAATAGGGTATCTCCTCTCACCATCAGACAAGTTTTCTTAATTCATATGCAACAGGGAGGAAATCCTTTTATGCTATTTGAATTCTGAGTACTCCTCTAATTTCATAATCTTAAGTGTCTATCTCTAGCTTGCAGATCCCTTTTTGGTTGTTATATTAAAGGATAGGTGCCTTAATCATTGGTTCTTTTAATTGGCAGAAGTGTTTTTCTCTCAGTGGGGTCCATAAAAAAATTTTCTTGCCAGTGATTGTGGATGATGGGGCAATCAGAGCTCCCCAATTGGGAATGAATATTTTGATGTACTCAATTATTTCCAAGAAATTACAGAGTTTGCACTTGTTGTGTGATACTGGAATGTCAGTTATGGCCCATATTTTTTTGGATTCTGGCTTGATTACATTTTTAATAAATATGTGTCCTATGAATGAGAGCTTTGAAGAGAAGAACTCACATTTGGACGGTTTGGCTACCAGTTGATTGTCCTGTAGGATGTTGAGTACCATACAAACATCCTTCTAGTGCTTTTATTTGTGGGTATATAGATGATTATATCATCTAATTATACTATGAATATTTTCCCAATGTGTTTCTTGAACACTTTATTCATGAATTTCACAAAGTTACTTTAGGTATTGATAATACCAAAGCTAAGTACTACACATTCAAATGACCCATATTTGGTCCAGAATGCTGTCTTTGGGATGTCCTCAGGCTTAACTTGGAATTGGTGGTATTGATAAGGAGCGCCTTTTGGGGAAGCTTCAAATATAAAAATAGGAAGAGAAGAATTATATTTTATTGGATAATACTTTAGACTTATATAGCTCAAGCTGTGGTGGGGATTTAGTTGGATCAAACCAAGGGTCTGGTCATGTGCTGGATGGGTTTGAGTTGCTGGATACCTGGACAATCATGTGATATTGGTTTGGTGCCATTTTCGGTATGTCAAATGGTATATTAGAAAGGCACCAAATTGGGCAATGACTGGATGTTAGGTGTGATGTCAATAGCCGGAATACTTGTACATCCAGACCCTCAACACACCCCCTCCCTTAAGGGGTTACTTGGGTACATCAGGAGGGGGCTTTGTCTTGACAGCTGCTGCCTGATGTTCCTGTAGTTGTTTATTTGTGGGCACCAACTGGGTTGAGTGTTCCCCTTTGCTAGGGCAGAGGCAATATCTGTGATAATTTTTGGTGATGGGCTCTTTGGCACCCTGGAACTTAACCAGGTAGATGTTCCTGTCTGGTCAGTATCTGATGATTCTTCCTGGTCCTCTGTATACTGAGTCTAGATTCTTTACTGTTCTCAGCTAGGACCCAGACAGGGGAGTTTATGGGAAGTGGGTCCTCTGTTGAGGTTACCTTTTGGGCTTTGAGTCTTTTTGCTTCTGCCAGTTTGGCTTTGAGGTGTATGTGTTGTAGAGCTGGTTTCTGTTCTACTGTGGGAGGTTTCCCCAGGGGGATCTTCACATATGGTTGATTATTGTGGGTGACTATTTCTGGTTTGTACCTTTATGTTAGTTCAAACAGTGAGTAGCCTGTCCCTTGATTGGTACAGACCCAGGATACTAGTAATGCATGCTTCACATAGAGTGCCATGTGTCTTTGGCTTTGCCATCCATTATTTTCTCCAGGGTTCTGATAAGGCTGCCATTCAGGTGTTCAACTCTGCCGTTGGCCTGTGGCCTTTAGAGCAAGGTTGTGGAGTATTTAATGTTCTTTGTTTTTAGATTATTGTTTACTATGTGGCCTGTTAGCTCTTTTGCTCCATCTGATATGATGTAGTCTGGAGTGCCGTAGTCTGCTATGATTGCTTTATTGATGAATCAATTTATTGTTTGCGCCTTGTTATCTTTGTTGCCCAGCAGATGGGCCAACGTGTGGCAAAGTTGATGGCTACAATTAGGACATGTTGATTTGTTTTGATTTCTGGGAAGGGTCTCACTACATCCAGTCTCCAAACCTTAAATGGTTTGGGGTCAGGTACTGGGTTGACTGTTGGTTGTGGCACCTTGGTGCTGGCATATTTTTCACACACTGTGCACTTCTTTAGAACATCAATTATGTCTTTCTTCAGGTTGGGCCACCATAATATCTCTTTTAATGTGAGATATAGGTTATTAGTCTTTGTGTGTCCTAGCAGACAGTGGTGTCTTAGTATAGTGTTGACTCTTTGTGTGAGTGAAATGTATGGAATGTGTTTATCCTTGATGATTTGGTATATTGTGCCATTTGATACATGGAAATGTTTTTCATTCCTTACTAGTGTATCATGGGTTAGTTGATGTGTGGAGGGGTCCTTTCCTTTTATCTTGTACTCAGTGTTGTATAGGTTGGGCCAGTCAGGGTACAGGTAGTCAGGGTAATCCTCTCTTGGCTGGCATAGCCTAGAGAGAGCATTGGCTGTGACCAGCTCTGCCCCCTTTT
This sequence comes from Entomophthora muscae, assembly GCA_014839935.2. NCBI lineage: Eukaryota > Fungi > Entomophthoromycota > Entomophthoromycetes > Entomophthorales > Entomophthoraceae > Entomophthora > Entomophthora muscae. The sequence continues at coordinate 44,457 of QTSX02007227.1, forward strand.
TGTATTGGATGTCCAGGTTAAGCTGTTCCAGCAAGGACATCCATTTGGCTTGGCGCTGCATGAGTGCGTTCTGAGTTTTGAAATAGATTAAGGATTTGTAGTCAGTTAGCACTTGGACATTTGAGTGTCCTTTGAGATAACATCTCCATTTCTTGCATGCGTGATATATTGCTAGCAATTCTTTATTGTGTATTGGGTACCTTTGCTCAGTGTTTGTTAGCTTTCTGCTTTTGTAACATACTGGCAGGAAATCTTGCTGCCCTGGCTGGTGGATGCGTAGGACTGCGCCAATGGCGGTGTTACTAGCGTCTGATTCAAGCTTGTAGCACCTGTTGTTATTAGGGTAATGCAAGATCAGTGCTTAAATCAAAGCTTGTTTTAATAGCTGGAAATTACTGTCGCATTCTGGAGTCCAGATGAATTTCTTTTTGGCATTACCTTTGGTTAGGTCATTGATTGGTGTGGTGAGCTTTCCACAGTCTTTGATGTATTTCCTTAGGTAAGCTATCATACCAAGAAAGCATCTTACTTTTTTCACAGAGGTGGGGTGTTGCATGTTATTTATGGCTTTTATTTTATCTGGGTCTGCTTTGATGCCACTTTCAGAGACAATGTGGCCCAAGAACAGGAGTCCCTTTTCCATAAATTGGCACTTACTAGGCTTAGCGTATAGCTTGTGCTTTGCAAGTCAATCAAGTGTCTTGCAGACATGCATGAGGTGTTCCTCTTTTGTTTTTGAAAATAAGATGATGTTGTTGAGGTAACATAATGTGTTCAAAAGTCTGTTTAGCACCTGGTTTATCATGGTGACAAATGTTGCTGGGGCGTTTTTCATCCCGAAATTCATTACTTTACATTCAAATGGCCCAAATTGCGTGCAGAACGCGGTCTTTGGTATGTCTTTCTCTTTAACTTCAACTTGGTTATAACCAGATGTGAAGTCAATTTTTGAGAAAATTTTTGCTCCAGAGAGCCTTGTAAATAGGTCTTCTATGAGGGGAAGTGGGTATTTATTTTTTACTGTACTTGCATTTAGTGCTCTGTAGTCAGTTACTAGATTTAGAATGCCTTCCTTTTTCTTTATAAAGAATACTTCTGCCCTCCATGGGGATTCAGACAGACAGATGAATCCTTTGGCTAGATTGTCCTCAATGTGGGCTTTAAGTGTTTGGGTCTCCATGGGAGAGAGTCTGTAGAGGGGTGCAGGTTTGGGCATGGCTTTGCATAAGTTGATGCCATGTTTGACCTCTTGTTTGGGGGGGTAGCTCTGTGAGTTCTTCCTTGAATACATGAGTGTATTCATTTAGGAGTGCCACAAGTTCTGGGCATTGGATCTTTTGCATTTTTATATTATTAAATTTGAAGTACCTCATTATGTGGAGGGTACTGTCTTTGATTAGGTGTTCAGAGTCATCTTGATTTATGACTTGAACAAATATTGTGTCTCTTAGAATGAGGTTGTTGGGTTCTTTGAGAATGTTGAAATTGACTCCATTGCTTTTATTGTCATGGTTTTTGTTTTCCAACATACACTGGGGTTCACTTGGGTAAACCAGTCCATGCCTGCTACAATGTTGTAGTTTATGTTGTTCATGACAAGTCCTTTGATGGACGTTTTTATGCCTTGGAGGTCAATTCTGAAGGGTGTTGTTTTGCCTTTGAGTAGAACTTTTGACTTGTCTGCCATTCTAGCGTATTTGAAGTTGGATTTGACAACTGGTTTTTTTACTTGGTTACAAAAGGTTTGCTAACCATAGTTTGTTGTGCACCAGAGTCAAATAAAATTTTATGTGTATGAGATTTGTAAGTGCATGGGTAGACAAGAAGTTGTGAGCAATCTTTAATTTTTATGTTCATAAAAATGGAGGATTGCAGGACATGTGAGATGCAAGCAGCAAAGTTTGTGCCTTGGTACAGTTTCTTGTCAAGTTGGGGGGAGACAGGGGCACTTAAGCCTGTTCCCCCTCCTCTTTTCCCTGTTCCTCTGTTTTGAGACCTTTGACGTCAGAGAATGTGGAGTCAGATTCATAGTGGGTTGCTACTTCAGGATTGTTAACTTTGGCAGTATCCTCTTTCTTGGGACGGGAGTGGTTTGTGCTTTGGCTACAATTGCCATTGTTACAATTGGAGTTGCCGTTGCTATGATTGGTATTTTGGCATTTATTGTCATTAGCGTTTTCTCTGCCATTGTCGTTTGAGGAGTGGTTGCCGTTGTGTGCAGCATATTCCATGTTGGCGCGTTTTTCAGCGTGCTTGGCTTCAGCAATGAGTGCAGGCATAGAGATATTCACTTCTGGGCAGATGAGGGCAGCAACAGAGAGTTTCATTCTGTTGATTAATGATGCTCTGGTGTGTACATTGTCAGCTTGTGCTGGGTTTTGAATTTTACGGTGTATTTACTCAAATTTGTTGGCGTAAGCTGCAATGGTGGTCTTCTGAGGAAGATCACTGAGCTGCATTGCAGTGTCTTGGAGATATTCAGTGACACAGAAATTGCAGGTGATGTTGGCTTTGAACTCTTCCCAGTTGTCAAGCTGGTTTTCAGTTTGTGAGCCAATCCAGGTGGCAAACCAGTTAGCTGCAGCCTCGTATAGGCGCTTGCTGGCTTCCTGGACCCATTTTTTGTGGGGGATGCCGCTGGCGCAGAGTTTGGAAGCTGTGTGGTCTAGCCAGTTGATGAAGTTTTCTTTGTTTTTACCAAAGAACTTGTTGATACCAATATACTTGGTGTTGATAACTTCACATGTGATAGGTGATTGTGTGTTTGTTTGTGGTTGTAGAGAGCAACTGTATTAAATTATCTTGGTGCATGCTTTGGGCATGACCAGACCTTCAAATATGGTGCATCCACTAGGAATATCTTCATCAATGTCATGGGCGCGGAAGTACGTTTTCCAGGTATCTTGGGATGTGGCCTGGTTGAGTACGTGGGCAAAGGTGGGCAGGTTCTTTTCAGTCATTTTCTCTTTCATTGGCGTGGTCAAAACCGTAGTGCTACCAGTGATAAGGAGCTCCTTTGGGGGAAGCTTCAAATATAAAAATAGGAAGAGAAGGAGTATATTTTATTGGATAATACTTTAGACTTATATAGCTTTAGCTGTGGCAGGGATTTAGTTGGATCAAACCAAGGGGCTGGTCATGTGCTGGATGGGTTCAAGTTGCTGGATACCTGGACAGCCATGTGATATTGGTTTGGTGCCATTTTTGGTATGTTGAATGGTATATTGGAAAGGCATCAAATTGGGCAATGACTGGATGTTAGGTGTGATGGCAATAGCTGGAATACTTTTACATCCAGACCCAGGACAGTATCCTGAAGCTAGTTCAATCTTTGTGAATAATTAAGACCCCCTAAGGCATCAAAGAGGCTTTCAATCAGAGGCAGGGAATACATTTTCTTAATTGTGACCTCTTTAAGAGCTCTATAATTGGTAAAAAGGCGTAAACCTCAACCTAACTTAGCCACAAAGAAGACAGCTGCAACAAGAGAGGATTTGAATGATTAAATGAGTCTTTTTTCCAGGGCTTCATCTAGGTATTCTTTTAGGGAATTATCCTCTTGAGTTGTTAGACAGTAGATAGAGAAAGCTTTAGGTATACTTCATTTTAGGTCAATTTTGCGTTGGATGCCTCTGACAGGTGAAAACACTGGCAGTTTTTCCTGGAATACAAAGGGGAACTATTGAGAAAATTTCTGGCTTATATGGCCCTGTTCATGTGAGGCGTCCACATTTTGAAATGGATGATCTTTTAGGTGCAGATGTTCTATTCAATTTTTATTTGATCATTTTCCTCTTCTGTTTTGGTAATCTCCACTAATATATGATATCTCATGAGTGTGTCAAGGTGAGTTGGATATACATGGTAATGTACTTCTTGCTGTATAGTGAGTGTGCCACTCTCTCAATCAATGTGAGATTCTATCTTTCTCATACAATCCAGGCCAAGCACCACATTGTACTCAGGTATTGGGATGATGGGACTACTAAGTGTAGTTTACACATCTCCTATATGTTCCTGGAAGGGATTTGCTTCTCTATTGACTGGGGCAATCCTGTTGTCTGCCATTATTACACTCTTTATGTTGCTTTTGATTGTGAGTAGCTTCATTAGGTTGGCAAGTTTATTGTCAACAATGTACTGGTCTGCTCTAGTGTCAAATAGTGCTATGCCTTGTTATCTGCAAAAACAAAAATTTATAATTGAGGAGGTTATTTTCTGTTTAGAAGGCAAACAGTATAGGATTTTTAGGGCTTACTTAGATCATAGTGATTTAATCCACTTCCTGATCCCTGTATAAGACTTGTAATGTTGAGGAGGGCAGCTTGCCTAAGCACTTCCCTGATATTTTCTCTCTTCAAGTGCAGTGTCAATACTCATCTGGTTTTCATGAGTGTTATGGCTTCCATTTTGATAGTTAGGGTCATTGGTTCAATCAGCCTACTCATTAGGACAATTGTCCTTCTTGATTGAGAGGCTCTCCTTTTGCTATCTGGTCAGATGTAAAATTTTCAGATTTCTAAGCAGTCTGTTTTCCTTCCAAGAATACTTCTTGGAGATTTTTGCATCTTCTCATGTCAAATTAATGTCTGATGTGTGTTGGGAGTCTGTTAAAAAAATCCATATGTGGTCCAGGACCATCAAAGTCTATTTTTCTGAGGGCTCAATTGCGGATGCCTTTGTATACTACAATAATTTCTTCAATAGGCCCATTCATGTTAAAGATTCTGATTTCTATCACTATTATCACGGCAGAGTCTTTGATGGCAAACTTTTCCAGTAATATTTCTTAAATGTTTTCCAGCCTTTGTTTTTGTTGGGGTTTCTCTCAAACCAGTCACTTACAAATTGGGAGGCTGTCTCTGTGACTCTGAGTGATATTTCACTTTTCTAGATACTATGGAGATAATCAAATTATATGAAATTGGTTTAGTATTTTGGATTCAGATTAGGGAATTTTCTTGGTATAGGCCACCAAAAGTACCTATTTCTGTGAATCAGAGGTTCTGGAATACTATAGGTGATCTCTTGGATGTGGCCTGTTGTGTGAGTTAATTCAATGATGCTCTAGTGGTGAGGAAGTTGAATTGTTTGATGGGCACAAGAACATCATTGAAGATGGTGTATTCCATAGGACATAATTCTCTTTTTTATAGGCTGTCTAGCCAGTAATTAGTGCCATTAATTGTGTTCTTTTCTTTGGGGGATTTTTTCTCATATGAATCAGGTATAAATAAACTGTCTGTGCTACCACTGTCAATTATACTTATGGGAAGTATATAAAATTAAATAAGGAAAATTTAAGAGGAGAAAGATGTCCTTATTTTATATATAATAAGAGTGTTATATAGTGAAGAGGTAAGCCATATATTGATCATGTAGATCATGAGAGTCATGAAGCTTTTAAAGATCTGGACTCCCTTGGAACTTGAATATTTAATCCTATTGTAATATCTGTTTTTTTTGTTAGAGCCACTTTTTTACTTGGCAATTGAGTCATTTTTTGGGGGAAACATTTCCTTGAAGAAATTAATTAAAGATGTTGCAACATAGCCAGAGTCTAGGTTGAAATACTACTTGGTAAATTTCTAAGATTAAACCTTTGGCTTGATAGAATCACCTATGCTAACTAAAAACAGTCAAATAGATAGCTTGAGATAGCAACAAGTTTCCTCAGAATAGAATTATGTACATGGTAAAGCAGGAGAGTACACTGCCTCGAGACAAAGTCAAATACAAAGGGAAAACGGAAATGACATAGCTTGGGCATGACATCACTATAGTACAAAACAAGGTGTACGCGCGTACTTGTACTGACGTCATGATGTAAACTAGTTCAGTTAATGCTTCAATTTGCTCACAAATGGAGCTAATTAATGATACAGACTCTGGTAATACTTTAGGATGTATACAACTGCATTTCATAAATTAGGCTGCAGTAAAACATGCATAAAAGCTAAAAATATAACTGCATATTCTGACCTATTTGTAAGGTGCTTTCTACCTGCACTTATATCACTGTGCAGAGAATATATATGCTTGTGATTGCACTGGAGCTTTATTCCTGTAATTTTTGCATCCAAAGTACCTGTGCTGACTGCACAATAATTCCTTCCTTACTTCAGCTTCCTTATATAACTCTTCCCATATCTCACAATAAAACATGTACTTTTACACATTTACATCTTGCCTTTATACTCTACTCAGTTGTTACCTTGGAATAAAAGGTAAAGACTAAAGAGTCATTGGACTTGTATTAATTTGTGTTTAGGCCTGCAACTATGCTCTACCACAAGCCAGCTCAAGAAATTAATCCCCAAGACCTCCATAAGTCCAAATACACAACAGACACAAACTGAATTTTTATGGTAAACCTCCTGGCATTGACTTCCATGTGAGGTGCATTAGGAGGGTTTGATAAAGCCACTTGGGCAGCACATTCATAATTGCATTATTAATTTAATTAACAATAAGATTCACTAGCAAAAAGTGCAGCAGATGAAACAGTGGATGCATAATAACAATATAACATTGTTTATTGATAAGTCAAAATAACTTTAAAAAGAGACCTCATCTCTTAGGAGTTAATCAAAGATATAAAAAATGTATATATTCTAGAAATTAGTTAAGCTTTTGTATCTCTCATAAAAATTCATATAGCAATAATTAAGTTTTATGATTAATTACTTTCATATTTAATTGGTTTATTTTGCAAAAAAAACCTTTGATATTATTTTCTGAAACTTCTTTTAACCAGGGATTAAATAGAAAGCAACCCAAACAATTTTGCTGTTTAATTTGACTAATTAAAACTCTTTGTCAAGGTGTGCTCTACTATACTGAAACAGGAGAGAACCCAGTGGGAAGTCTTTATGATAAAATACTTGTAGTTCAAGATAGGTAGGAGTTAGCAACCTGGCCGTTGCAACAAGGTAAAGTGTATTAAATTTTCCCCCTGTGTTGGGGCAATGTAAATATGAATCTTCCAAAACAGTAGGAAGATGGCACTTGAAGCTTAAAGGGAAAGTGCAAAAGCAGGATATAGATAAACTTGGTTTTATTTATAAAGGGAATTCCTTTAAATACCATGAGAGTTTATCAATGTGTCATTGGTGGAAAGACCAATGTGGCATACTGCTGGTAGAGGTGTAGGTGACTCACTAATTGATCTCAATAAATACTTAGGTAAACTGAATATCTTGATGTGAAAGCAAAAAACCTCAATTTTGCAACTATAATCATAAACCAAACTATCTGTACGTCCAATTGATAGTACCTCCAAAGTTGGGTTTACAATACTCTGCAAGTGATTTTACAAACCAATGATGTGAATTTTTAGTCCATTTCTGATTTAAAGTCTGTTTAAAATCTGCCAACTCTGTTAATTGTTTCCCTGGTTTTCTCATTTTCTGTTCACAGTGTTAGGGGCAATTTATTCTTAAAATTAAGAAAACATCTGTGAAAGTGGTCCCTTGACATTGAAAAACTTTAACTGCTTAAAAATGGGGCAAAACCTTTATTAGAACTTACAAGACAATGAAAAGTTATAAAAACAACAGTTTCTAGTCCAAATCATTTCCAAGCTGTCTCATGAACATCCTAACACAGTGTGGACCAAAACTTTATTTACAGCCCTCCTTGTCCTTGGGCAAGAATTAGCTGTGGTACAGTTTTCAGTCCCAAAAATCTAGCTTTTAAAACACTTGATAATCTATCAGGTATGAAACAAAGTGAAAAAATCTCCATTACTTCTACCAAAACGCTCATTGTGACCACCCCTCTTTTAATCAATGATTTTCCAAGGCTCAGAAGACAGATCAAGCACAAGTTTAAGAATCACCTAACATATAGAGGCTCACTATATTATAAGAGGCACTTTGTATATCATCAAACTAATAACAGGCTAAGTTAGATCCCCAACTTTTTGACTCCTCTAAGATAATCACAGTCTTTGAAAATAACACTTATTCCCTGAAAGATACCAAATATGACACCAAACAAATATACCAACCAATTTTCCATAAAGTGCCATTATTGTCCAGAAACACTTTTTCTGTGCCTTTTCAGATGCTTCATAGGTTTAAATACTCATATATAATAACAAGGAAAAGAATAGGGTAAAAGGGAATTTTGAAATCAAGTTGGATATGTCTATTGTCAATGTATCTCACAACACTTAGGAGGTGCCCATTGAGTTGCATCATAACAGGTCTAATGTTATGGCCTCACTCAAACCATAAACATAGCATAATCTGATATTCATGTATTTAAAATGAGCCTATTTTATGATGATGATCTCAAAACCTTATGTAGAACATTGCTGATTCATATCTTGATCAAATATCACATGTACAACCACCTTGGTAGCCCAATGGCTTTCTCTATATCAGGAATATTATTGACACTAACACCCAAATTGCCAACATTGTTACAAAAGTAACAGTTTTGAGGCCCCAGGCGGGAATTGAACCCGCTCCTAGCCACCAGGCGGGGCTAGTAGGCAGGGGGGATTTTCCTGCACCTGGATTTTTGCTTTTTGAAGCAAATCCAGGTGCAGGAATCATTCCTTCCCTGGTGGCAGCTGTGGGGCCTGTTCTGGGCCCCAAAAGCTACGCCCAAGCCTTGGTGGGTTTGGCTGGGCCTGGGCAGTCTATTTTTTGCTGCCCAGTAAACCCAGATCAAGCCCACCCTCCATTAAGTAATTTGGGGTCCCCAATTGGGGACCCCTTTTTTAATCAAGTTCTTTGGGCTCAGTAAAGCCTGTCAAGCCAGTTCAAAAATAGTGATCAAATTGGGAAACCCCCCATAACCCCAGAAGCCAAACCTGCCAGAACCAATGGCCAGCCAAGCCAAGATGGACCACCAAAAAGCCAAACAAATGTTACTAAAACCCCCAAAAATGACCATGAAGCAGCCAACCAAATAGCAGAACCTGAGATGCCAAGCCTTGTCATACAGATAGCACCAGAAGAATGCCCAGAGGCACCTTCATGTGAGTAAGTATATAAATCAGAAGCACCTGAAAAAGTTCTGTATTGTCATCCTTATCAAATAAAGTTGTTATGAACTTTTGGTTCACCAATCTGTTCCCATACATATTTTTGATGCTCTTCCATCTGCATACACCCAAGCGTCATTACCCATCTACTGGGATAGATAGTCAGAATCCAGTTGATAAAACTGAAGCCTTTGACTACTACCATCCACCTAACACTCCATTTGGCCCTGTGCATTTGACTGAGTATCCCCAAAATCCTGATCATGAACCCTGGACCTTGGAAGACTTGCAGTGGTACCCCCAGTCAAACGCACCCAAGGAATCCTACCAAATTGTCTGTGATGGCAAAGCAATCACCATCTACCCTTTGATCTTCAACAGGAAATACAACAATCTTGCTGCCTACCTGGTCCCCATGAAACCACCCCCAACACCCAAACCGACCATCTCAACCCCACCCAATTCTGATGCCATTGACCAGAGTAGTCAATTCCTGGGAGTGCTTTACCTGGAGCTCACAGGGTTGATTGACTCTGCCTTGCCAGCAGCTGGGCCCTGGGCTGTGGCTGGGAAGGCCATTTCCTACCTGGTAAAGTTAGGTCTCATCATCTGGTGGGCCATGCCAGTACCTGCTTTGACTCCTCCCTCACCTGCTGGAGCTCCACAGTACTCTTGGTATCCTGACAAACATACTCCCCACTTGGCAATAGAAAGAGAATTTGGTGGCAGGAAGATATTCCGTCAAATATTTTTGTTAACTAATTTTCAGTCAAATTTGATACAAATATATTTTTCTTCATATGTAATTATTTAAATTTAAAATAAATCAAAAAATTAAATAAGTCATACTTAAAATTAAAGCTATGCTCCTCACATATAATTATCAGGATTTTATTTATTTTGCATTTAAGAGGCTTAATTTTAAATAAATACTTTTTTAAAAGATAAAAAATCAAATACTACTGCTAAAAAATAAATTAAAAATATTAAAAAATTCATAGAATAACTTTTATGGTAAAGAATTTCTTTATTTTTTATTTTTAACTTTTTTATTGTTGCAAAGGGAAAAAAAATTACATGTGAAGAAAATTATAGTTGAATCAAATTTGACTGAAAATTAGTTGACAAAAAAATTGACAGAATATCTTCCTGCCCCAGAATTTGCCTTTTCCTACCCTACTTTATAATCAGCAATTATCCTTTTTAAAGAAAGAAGAAAAATATGGTTTCAAAAAGCAAGAAAGAATTAATTAAACCCCAGAAGTTTTTATCCTTGGGTCAGCCTGCCCCACCTGCCAGCTACCCAGAGCCCAGCCAGCGGGCCTCCCGCCATCCCACCGCTTGCCAGCCAGTCAGCCGGGACCCAGCCCACTGCCTATCACAGAAAATCAGAACATGAGACCACCTCAACTAATCATAAATTAATCATGATACAGAACAATCAAAGTTCCCCAAACCATAGGACAAACAATTCCCCGATATTCCCAGCCAACCCAGACCAACTTCTCGCTCAAACCAAGGGGAATCTTAGGCCAGGCCACATGGTCAGAGCCAAATATGACACCATAGCAAAAATAGATTTAAGAATTAACTTGACTCCCAGCCTACTGTGCCATCCTCAGGACAATAATTGGCCAGCCAGTAGAACTGTCACCTTGTCAGCAGATTAGAGAAGAACAAGGGTTTAGCACCCACTCACTTTTCAAACCCCAAGGATCCCAATCTAGACTCTTGGGGTCTCTCATCCTTTTTTTCATTCCCACTTGCAAAAGAAAGAATATTGTGAGGTGCTATAAATAAAGAATCCCCTCTCAGTGATAGGCTATACTATCATTAAGAGATCACCCCCTCAATTATATCAGTTTAACTACCACTACTTAGAAAGACCAGAATAACTCCAGCAAACCCCCAAACCCTAATCTGGTGAAGATGAACCATATCATCTTCACAGCTGTGCTCATAGCTTGCCTTGGGATTGGAGGTTACCAATCTGATCCCCCCTGTTTGGCTCATCTTCAGAAGGACTAAGAGGTACATCATATGAGGAGCCAGCACAACTAAACTCCTCTTACAGAACCTCTTGGACTCTCCTGGTTTTACCACATTCAACATGGTCCTTGGTCACCTATACTTTGATTTAATACATTCTTACCATCTTTGCTGGGAACTTTGGGCGCTACAACACCCATGTGAAGGTTGTTAGGTGGGCCATGACTGTCTACCCCATATCAACTGCCCTCACTGGGTTCTATTTTGAAAAATTGCTTCTTTACCTGGCCCAGATGATACCAAGTAACCTTGGGTATTACACTCTACAGCATAAAAATTCTCATATTTCTCATATTTCTCATTTAATATGTCTTTATTTTAAATCAGTTTCTTGTTCTCACTTGGAATGTTGTCTTCTTCTGAATCTTTTATGGTTTAGGATTTATTATGTTTTTTACTATATTAGTTGGCTTTCAAATTGCTCTCCTTTCACTATACATGTGGAAAGAATAATGGTCAACTTAGTGGATATAAAAGAACTAATTATGTATTAGAAGCTGGGATTTATTTTAAAAATAAGGCAAGTTATATATAGTATAGTTATAGGGGGTTTATCAAATAAGAAAGTAGCTAATTAAGGACTATAATAGAAACCACAAATAAATAATTGAGCATCTGAGCATGCATTAACAAACTTATCGAGAATTCAATAGATTTTTTACAGCTTGTCGTAAAGGAAATAATTGTGTTAAAGCCACAAGTTGCACCAAGCTTGTGGAAGTGATTTCTGGGGTAATTACAAAGTTCACATAGCCATTGGATTAATATTGCAGTTATGGCATTAATATATTAAATACTATGTTGTGGTGCTCACTAATATTCAGTCATCTGATTGCTCAATTGTGTATTTGATAGACAACTAGTTAATATGTATATTGATATTATACTGTGTAATTCAATGGAGCTAAAAAGTCAGTGATAAACTCCAAATGTTGAACTGTAAATAGTTTATTATCAATAATGTTGACCCCAAAAAAAGGCTGTTTATTCTTGATGTGGTGAAAATTGTGAAGCCCTAGTTAATCAGCAAGATTTGGGGCTATCCTTATACAAAGGCATTTTATCAAGTGTATATGAATTGATTGGGCTTTTTGATTTTTAAATTTTGCAAGAAGTTTCTATAAAAGTTAGGACTTCATTTAGGTGATGACAAATATGGCTGCGTAAGCTAAAGTAATAGAATATAAAGTTGAACCAATCTTTAACATAACTCATATACAATCTACATCTCATTTTGGTGCCCATCTTGTTTCTGACACTATTTTTTCTAGGACTTATTTCTGATATTATGACATATTATATGCATTTTAAAATTTAAATTTTATTAGAAAATACCTAGAATGATTTTATAACATCAAAAATAGATTTTTAGAAAAAAAGGTGTTGGAAACAAGGTGGGTACCCCATGTTTGATCATGTTTTATTTCTGTATTTGCTTTTATTTTTCATCATTATATAGTACACATCTAGATGAGTTTTTATTTGTGGTATTTTTAAGTGTAAAACTCACAAAATTTTGGCTTTGAAAATAATTAACTTATAATATGTGTAGATATGATCTATCACTACCAATAGAAAATATTAAGTATTTGGGATAGAGTTTGCATGTTTTTTAAAGATAATATTAAGCTGCTGGTTATTACTACCCATAAATTCTTGAAAATTTAGCTTGGGGTTTGGGCATAAACTGCATCCAACTTCTAAAGAGGCAATTTTCATGAGTACATGTGATCCACTATACTTGACTTTCACTTCATCAACCTACAATAATCTGGCTCAATACAATTGATTTGAAAGTAATCAAAGCACATCTAATAATTAAAAGCATCAGAAAAGCTAAACCATATTGAAAAGTAGATCCCCTTAAAATCAAATATCACTACTTGGAAGGGGATGATAAGTTATGGTAAACAACAAATATTACAGAAACAACATAAATAAGAAAAGTGATAAACAGGGGCAAGCCACAGCAGGAGATAGCAGCACCTGCCTCTGCATATTAGCTAATATAAGCACAAAAGTGTAGGGTGCAAGATAAAGATGGTTTATTGTGAGACAAGTGAGAGAAATTATAGGTCAGTTACAAAACTTTGATTCAAGTTAACTGGAATAAATCTCAAGAAATTTGTAGCAAATCAGAATTTGCTACAGCAATACCATAATGCTATTTGGCTCAAAGTTGTAGCTAGGGTTTAAGTTTACACTACGACCTTAAATTGATTTATACTTAGCATTTGCAGTTAAAAGTCAGTTTTACCATACCTTGGCTCCACTTTTCACCAACCATACTGTTACCATAGTTTGGTTCCACCCCTGGTGCAGGCAAATGCAGCAACTGGAGTGCTGGCAAAAATAATTAGCTGCCCATACATAATAGCCATTGTCAGAACTGACTCTTCCCTTGTTTGATTGATTAGTAACTGAGCTAGCCTTGCTACCTCTTTTATTATGACAAACAAAGTTTCAGCCCTCAAATTCTTGAGCAAAGCTATGATGTAATGTTTTTGTAGGCTGGGATTGTCTGAATGATAATTTGCTTCAGCCATTGTATGGGTGAAAGTGGCACCAAGCCATGCAAGCTTGCTGCAAGATTGGCGGGCAACTTAATTTACCAAGTTCAGTTTTATCATATCATGAGAGCCAAGTGGCCATCTGTTGATTAAGTGAGTTTCATAACTCTATTTGGCTTGATAAAATGAGGGTTGAATACTCAATTCAGCTGCAAAAAGATTTTGCCATCAATTCCCAGCTGCTAGCAACTGGCCATACTTTGACCCTATTCTAAGCCATCACAGTCAAAAGGGTATTTTAATACCTGAGTATTTTAAAATAGTTTGATAGGATGGCCCAAAGCCTAGGGGTAACAAGTGATGTAAATAGTTTCAGAAAAACAAAAGGTTTAAAATATTTGTACTGGCCAAGCATTTGATATAACCAGTTTGAGTTAGATTAGTCAAAAATAAAGTCTGACAAAAAGAAAAAACTAAGAAATGGTGAAATATAGTATATTCAGTAAGGGAAATGAAGTATGAAGTACTTAAATGTCAAAGTCATCCTCATCTTCAGAGATGGTCTCACCATTGGCAAGAGCAGCCTTCCTCTTCTTCTCAAGAGCCTTCTTCTCCTTGCGGGACAGCTCCTTCTTGGGTTGCTTAACCTTGACAACATTACCAAAGGCATCCTTGACAGTCTCAACAACCTTGTGCTCAATCTTCTCTCTGACAAACTGCTTACCACCCTCAATAGTCATGGTACCATTCTCAACATGCCACTTCTCAGGGCAAAGCTTCACAAACTCAGTGTTGTGGGTAATCATGATAACACCACCCTCAAAGCAAGCCATGGCATTGGCCAAGGCACCAAGAGAGTCACGATCCAAGTAATTGGTAGGTTCATCCATGACCAGAAGATGGGGATGATCCCACATGGCAGCAGCAAGCACAACCTTGACCTTTTGACCTCCAGAGAGACCACGGATACGGGAGTGGGTGGCAAACTCAGCTTCTAAACCAACATCTTCAAGATGCTTCTGGATGTTGGCAGAGGTGAGAGGACGGGCATAGAGACCAGCACGGGCAGCTTCCTTGTCATCAAAGGTCTGAACAATCTTGCTGAAGCCCCATTGCTCAAGCTGGTCGCGAGGAATCCAGGTATTCTCATCATAGGGCTTACCAACCCACTTGACTTCATACTCATAGGACTTCTTAAGCTTGCGGCGGCCAAACAGATTCTCAATCTGAAGCTTGTTGCCTTCATAGACAATGACCTTCTCCATCTGGACGCGGTCCTCATCAGACATCTGGCGAGTCTCCTTCTCAAGAAGTTCTCTGTCCTCACCATACTGGTAACGCCATTGGATGTACTGATTGGGAGTTTTGTCAAGATGGCGCTCCAAGTGATGGAAAGCATGCTGAGCAACATAGGCAACACGCAACATGGGATGCTTCCAGACGTCACCATTAGTGGGCAGCATCTCACCAGTCAGGATCTTGATGATGGTAGACTTGCCAGCACCATTGCGGCCATGCACAACTACACGAGAAGAGAGGGAGCACTGCAAGTAGATGTCATGAACAATCTGGCGGGTGGTGTTGGGGTAAGTAAAGTCAACATTAGTCATCTTGATGATGGCCTTGTCCTTGGACTTGATACCCTCAAGGTAGCCTGGAGTAGGGAAGGAGAACTTGAGCTGAGAAGCAGAGAGATCATAGTAAGTCTTGGCTTCAGGGACCTTGCGGACAAACTCAGAGAGATTGCCCTTGTAGATCTTGAGCTTACGGTTCTCATAATGGATGAAACCAGTGCAGACATTCTCAAGGAACCCAGAGTCATGAGAGACAATGATACAGGTAACTTCAGGAAGGCTGATGAGATAGTTCTCTAACCAGGCAACATTGGTAGTGTCCAAATGATTGGTAGGTTCATCCAGCATGAGAATATCAGGCTTGCACAACATGGCACGGGCAAGCTCAGCCTTCATCTTCCAACCACCAGAAAGGGAGGTGATGGGGTTGGACATCATGTCTTGGGTGAATCCAACAGAGGAGAGAAGTTCAACAACCTCAGACTCAGCATAGGCACCATTGTCACAAAGGTAGGTGACAGGAGTCATATCAGAGTCATCACCCTGGAGGGCATGCTCAACAAAAACAGTCTTGAGCTCATCAGGAGAGGGGAAACCATCCAGCTGACCATTGGCAATGGCACGCATGAGGGTAGATTTACCAGCTCCATTAGGACCACAAAGACCATATCGACGCGCCTTGTAAAGCTTGAAGTTGGTGTTGTTTAAGAGAATCAAAGCACCATAAGCAAGGGAGAAAGAGCAATCACAAAGAACTTCACCATCATCCTCTTCCTCAACAGGAGCAGCTTCCTTAAGCACACGCTCATGTTCAGCAATGCAGAGCTTCAAGAAAGACTGGCAGATGGACTCAGTCTGGTCATTAAGAACCCAAGTTAAGCAGGGAGTGAAGAACTCAGAGCTCCAGTCATTGAAATCAAAAGACTGGATATCAACAGCCTGAAGGGAGAGAACAGACACAAACTCAACAGCTGTTTTAACCATATAATTGTCCTCAACAGGGAAACCAATGGCTTGGGAGATGAGAGACTTGAGAGTAGTGCGGATCATCTCAGAACGCTTCTCCAGAGCAGCAGTAGCAGAAACAGTCTTGTTACCACCAGCACCAACACGGTAGAGAGTAGCGTGGGCGCGCTTGACAATGGTGATACACTCAGGATCAGAAACAACCTCAATGGCTTTCTCAAGACCAGGCAGAAGCTTGGGCAAGAACTGCTCAGCATCTGCAACATTATCAACAAGCTTACACATGTTGTCAATAATAACAGAGGTCTGTCGCTTAACATTGGTAGGGCGCTCATTCAAACCACGAACAAGAAGGGGCACCATGATAGAAAGAGTGGGAGCCTCAACAGCACGCACAAAGGTGGTGGAACCCAACTTGTAGATAGTCTCAGGGACAAGGGAAGGATTAGCAATGCAGTCAATCAGATAAGGCAGGAAAGGATCAATATCACCATTACCAACACACTTGGTGACCTTGGTCATGCAAGCCTTGGCAGCAGTCTTGACTTGGGGCTTGGAGTCCCACATGGCATCAGAGACAATGGGAACAATGTCCTTGAGATTGTTTTGGACCTGGATAGGGGCAGGATCAGCAAGGGAAGCAATTAAGTTAAGGGCTCCCTCCTTAGTCTGCCACTTGGCATTGAGCTCAAGAGCTTGGAAAAGAATGGGGAGCAGAGCTTTAACACTATAAGGAGAAATAGTAGAAATATAGTTCTTGAGGAAAGCATCAGCAGCCTGACGGACAGAGCCAGCTTTATCACTGAGGGCTTCAAGAACTCCAGGGAGACCAGCAAAGATAAAGGGATCAGCAGAACGACCAAGAGCAGCATGAAGAGCAGCATAGGTAAGAATAGCACCTTCGCGGATTTCAGGGCTGGCTTTGCTAACAATATTTTTAGAAAGCTTCTCCAGCAGATCATCAGCAGCAAAGGCTCCAATACCATTGTCTTTGACAACTTGGGCAATAGAGTCAGCAGCTTTTTGGAGGTCAGCAGAGGACTTGACGGTGCTAAGAGCCTTAAGAGACTCAGCGACGCTAGGTCCTGCAGTCAATTTCAGGTTAGCGAGTTCCTGGGAAAGACTAGGCATTCTATGGGTGAGGGAAAGATGAGTGAAGGGATTGGGAAAGGAGCGCTGACGGTGGCTCTGTCGCCTTAGTATACCCTGCGAATTTTTTCGCTGCCAGTTTGCCCAATTCAATATGATTTCATCCATCTACTCTGCAAGCCTTCAAGCAAACGATTGGCTGCATAAAATCACGCACCGTGCATCGCTTTAATTGGTTGGTTTTTCCGATATCAAGGCTTGAGTTTATTTGCACGACTCCGCTTATTGCAGCACTTCCTTCAAGGGCGAGCCGATTTGCTGCTTGACGTAGCCAGTATAAGGCACATCCCGCACTCATAATTTCTAGCCTTAGTTGGACGAAAATTTACGTCGCAATGATTGATTACATTGCGAGATGTTTTACTTTGATGATATGCACCACATAAAGCCTGCCATTTGTCCTATGTACATCGTTTGTTTTGATAGGTATTCAATAGGAGTCTATTTTAGTGGTCTTTACAAATCGGATCTGTGCAGAAATTGAAGCTAACTAGCCAGTCAGATTCAAATGAAACCTGCAACTAAAGAATGGCTGAACTATGTTATTCTATTTGTCGTTCTATTAATATTATTTAATGCGCCCCACTGATTCACAAAGGTTTGAAACCAACTTAAATGGTTTCAACAGCTCAGCTCCCCAGAGTGATTTGTCTGGACAAAGCGTTGGCGTAAAAAATAGGCTTACCCGCCATTTTGGTTGTCACTTCAACCTAAGCTCCACAAGTTTTCTTGCGGCTCAAAGTTTTAACCAACAGGGCGCTTATAAAGTTCACCGATCCCTCAAAAAATCTAAACCGGAATATGCCGTGTTGAACGGATGCTTGGCTCCTTAGGAGCCCCTATAGCCAAGCTCCAGCTTGCTGAATTTAATTCCATTGGGTTGAAATGCTCGGAGAAGTCAAGCTGGATTTCCAGACGGTGACTGGATGAGCCCATCCCAATTAGCGTCCGCTATAGCAAGAAAACGAGACGCGTTACCCCAGCTCCAAAAAGGGCGCGTTTTAACTTGAACCAACTCCAGATTGCCCTTCTTGCTTAAGCAAGCATCCTACGACAAATTAAATCATGAATTAAAACATTAAAAGGGAAATATTTAGATGTCAATCGGCACCCAGGTGTCACTAGTGCCTGCTACAAATGCAGATATCAAAATGTGCTTGACAAATAAAATCAATTAATAGTTGGTAAAGTTAATTTATCTTTTTTTCAAATTTATAGCCTTCAAGAAAGAACCCAGATAGTTCAAGAAGAATCCTTTATGGGTGGGAGTTAAAAAATATCTCTTTAATGGGAGACCTTGAGGGAGAAATTAACAACTTTGAGAGAAAACATGGTTTCATTTCATAAAAACACTTTTTAATCCGTTAGAAGTTTAAGCCACAAAACAAACTTCTTTGAAACAGAAATTAGAAAACTTAAAGGCTGAAACTGGATTTATGTTATTTTATGAAAAAGGAAATGTTGAGTATAAACTTCTTGGAAGCATATAAAACAAATAAAGGGGAAATTAAAGAAGATAGTGTTATTTTACTTGATATAAAATAGAAGTTTTGTATAGTATCATGACAAGCCATATAGTGTCCATTTATGACAAACAATTCTGAGGATTGTCTAAGTATTGTTCCTTATAGGATTTGAAATTTTTGATCCTTGTACAATGTTGGAGTGTGGCAATAATACCACCTATTGTTTGGCAGTCAAGTTATTTTTTGAGGAAATGATTTTCCAAGAGAGAGTAATCAGAGATGTTGAGGCAAGTATATTCTCCTGAAAGTATAAAATACAAGATAAGGAGAAGATTTATAAGAGAATTAATATCTTTATTGAAATAAGACAAGAGCTGTATATAGCTTGTTGATTTGCTTCAAGTGTCTATGTAGATCTGTACTACCCAAGGCTGGCTGGTATTAGCTGGATTGGATGTGACATCAAGTTGGAGAACTGAAAACCTGCAGAGCTGTTACAATGGGATAGACAGTCATCCACCACTTGATAACCTTGGTGTGTGTGTTGTAGCAGCCAAAACTTCCTGTAAAGTATGGCTGGACATAATATATATAAGTTTAAACTTTGAGGGATGTGGTAGAAGGAGGCAAAACCAGGGGTGAACATGTAGTGGTGTATGAAAAAGTTAAGTTGTGTTGACTTCTCATGATACATTTCTTTGGCTCCTTGTAGTATGGGTCCAAACACTGGAGACTCATGTTGGTATCCCCTAATCCCTAGGCAGGATGTTAACACATTTGAGAAAAGAAGATGATTTGTGTTTTTTCTGGATTGGGATAAATAAAGCTTAGTAGTTTCCTGCTCTTAGTTTTTAAGTA
>QTSX02007227.1:64036-246461 GCA_014839935.2 Entomophthora muscae
GGGAACCTCCAATTATAGCACAATCTATAATTGAGGGTGAGTACTTTATTTATAGTATATCACATGATGCAAAGTTTTGTAAGTGGGAGTAAAAACATTATATTAGGGATACCAAAAGTCTAGATGGTACTTTTGGGGATTGAAAATTGAATCAAGGCTAAACTCTTGTTCTTCATTATTCTTCTGATGATGAATGAATTCTAGTTGCTGACCAATGATTAGATCTGCATATTTCAGAAAATGGCTGGGACTCAGATAAAATCCTGGGTCTATTTTGGGAGTGTTTTGGCCTAGTTTTACCCCCAGGAACTTGGATGGGGGCCCTGGCTTGATTGGTTAATTTGGGGTCTCATTCCTGAGAGGTTGGCTGCTTTGAGCCTGTGGGTGGGTGGCATAAAGGCTGGTAAACCAGCAGGTCAGAAGCTGGCGGGTAACTTTGAATTGTTTTTTCATCTATTAAAATCTGTTTGGCCTTTTATCCCATTAAAATGACCAGTTTCTTTAGTGTGAGAAAATTCTGTTGAAACTGTGGAGTGGTGGATGAGATTCTTGAGTGTATTTTCCATATTGAAAGCAGGTCAACCAGGAAGTCTTTGGTGTCAGTAGTATTACTGACAAGACCATGTATTTTATATGGCTTGAGATAAATCAGTTCATTGGAAATCAAGGGATTGATCCTAGTGTAATATCTGGATAGGGTATTGGGGCCACCTTTTACTCAGTATTTGAGTCATTTATTGATGACTTATTTCCCAAGATAGAGTAATCAATGGTGCTACAACATCTCTCCTTGGGGTATTAGAAGGAAGTTTTACAGCAAAACTAAATGTACTACAGTATTTGTGTTTGGTGAAGATAACTGTGGCGCTCCTGCTCCTGGGAGGTAGCCATCAGGTGTCCTGGATCAAAGCCAGGGACCAACTGGGTTGGGGTGACATTCTTCAAGTGACTAAGTTCTAATACCAGTGCATTATATCTTACTTAAAGTCCTGCAAACTCTTTCAAGACCTTTCTTACTATTATCTTAGAATCTGCTCCATGAATTATGACATCTTATTGGGTCTGTCCTTCTTTAGGGGTATAAAGTTCTTGGAAGAGTGTATCAAAATCATGGCTTAGAAACTCCTTTTATCTTGTTGTGATTTTCAGTCCTCTTGAAAGTCTTGTTGTCAGGAATATTCCTGACACTAGTCAAATTTCTACAATTATTCCAACTTGGAACAAGAATAGAATTTTTTCCCTCAAGGACCCCCAGTATCAACAGGATTTTCCATCACTGGATCAGGGCAAAAATGGAATAATTAAAGTCCAGACAGAATTTAATCCAAGCTGGAAAAATTTATCATCTGGGCAGGCACCCACTGTGGTTGCGCAGGCCCCTGCCACGCCTGCCAGTCCCTCCCACACCTTTCAGTTCCTCTCACTGTAAGGTCTGAGGCTACAGGGTAGATTATTGTAAGCTAAAGCCTTTAATACATGAGTCTTATATTGGCTAAATATAGAAAGGTAGGTAAAGTTTATAACAACAACTGAATTAAAGCTCCTAACAACTTATAAGAAGTAAAGTAAGGACTAAAGCAATTGATCAAACCTAACAAGATAAAATAAAGTCCAGTCTTAATAAAAGAGAACTGGGTTAAAAAATTTATTTCTAGATCAGGGTATTGGCCACCACTAACTGGTGGATCAAAACTATTAACTATCAAGGTTTGGGTGTCACTAAAAAGGTTGCACAACTGATGGTAAAGGTAATCAAAAGGGATAATAAAAAATAAGCTAAGATCCAAAGAAAAGAAAACGGGAACAAGGAAATAATTAAAGAAAGAACACATACAACAAAACCTAACAATTACCTTTTTTGGGTGCAAGTCAAACAATCTTGAATTATTGTCAAGAGTGAAAAACCAAGCCTTTTTATTGATCTTGGAAAAATGAGTGCAGAATAGAAGGTGAGACTCTAAACAATTCTGGTTAAAATATAAGGCTTATGGGGAGAACAGTGTTGGGGTGTTCATCTGTGATTTTTAACTTGAATCAGTTAAACAACAGGAAAAGAGCACCAGAAGAAAACTAATTTATGTCATTGCTCTGGTTAGAGCAAGAGCAAGAAAAAAAGGCTGTAAAAACCTGTCTGAAGATAAAAAATGTGCAGGCAAAACAAAAAGCAACTAAGGTAAGGTTTCCAAAGTTTAAAACTAACTCAGATGTTTAGGTTCCGGGTTCAAATCTTGTAGAAAGGTAAAATCAATCCTAAAGAGTACTAAATTATGTTTAGGAAACTATTTAGAACCAATAAAAGAAGGGACATAGTTGTTTGAAATACTGATTAACATGAGGGCCTCTGGTGCAAGAAATAGCAAATATAAAGATCTAATTGAAAGGATTTCATAGTGAAGTGGGAAAAAAGGTGAATCCTGACACCCACTAGCCACCTGCTGCCCAGGCCCCACTTCCCTCCAGTCAACCAGATTCCACTGAGGGGAGTAGCAATTCAAATAAGTCCATTTTAAAAGAACTAAAAATAGAGGGAAACCCATGCAGTCCAGAAAAACTTGCAACCAATTCCAAAACCTTGACCATCTATCCTGGCCCCAACCAATGGGGATCTGGGACCCAGACCATGTGGTTGGGGCCAGACCCTGCCAAACTTTGCCACCCAAGTTAAAAATAAGTCATGAATAATCCATGAACCCTCTTTCCCTTCTGGCCATAGACCAGCCAGGAATTGCCAATCCAGCCACAGATAGTAGGTGAAAAAAGGTTTGACTCTATTCCAATTGCCCAATTCCAACCTTTACCACCCAGACTTTTGGGATCCCTCCTTCTTTGTTTTTGCTTCCACTTGCAAAACTTTTCACAGTGGGAGATAATATAAATAAAGGATCCCCTCTCAGTTATAGGTTGAGCTATCATTGAGAGAATACTACTTAATTATATCAGTTACTTCTTACTACTACCTAAACCACTAGATTAGTCTTAAAAAGCCCTCAATCCCCAACCCAGTGAAGATGAATCATCTCATCTTCACAGCTGTGCTCACAGCTTGCCTTGGGATTGGAGGATACCAACCTGGTCCTATCATCTTTGGGCTATCACCAGAAGGGCTTGGGAAAAGCTACTATGAAGAAGCCACACAAATCAATCCTTCATAAAGCAGATCCTGGCCCCCTGGTATCACCCCACTTCACCCTGTCTGTTGCTATATATACCTCCACTTACTACATCTTGACATACTTTGCCGGCAGCTTCAGCTGCTAAAACACCCCTGATAAGGTCTTTCATTGGATGATGACCATATACCCCATCATCATAGCCAAACAGATTTCTGGTTTGCCAACCTCCTGCCGTACTTGTTACAGATAGTAACCACTACTCTTGGGCATAACACTTATTCATTCCTCCCCAGGAGTTTGGCTCCTTGAAAAGTTCTACACTGCTGCTTATAATTTCAGGAATGTCAAATTTCCCTTTTTGAAACCCAAGGTTTGAGACAAGACTTAAACCCTGGTCAAGACTGCCTGAGGGCTGACAGCCCTGGGTGTCACAGTAGGTTCCATCATGCTGGGAATTATCTGGCCAAGTAGAAAGACTCAAAAAGTCCGCAAACCTTTAAAAAAATTGACTGAATTAATGGTTTTGAATCAAACAGCCAATTGAACATTGGTACGGCTTCTCCAGTCTGCCAGCTGAAACCAATTCCTCCTTGAAAATTGACGTTAATAAATTAACGTAATTTGAGGGTCACCTGATATGAGCTTGTTAATCAGCATGGTTATCAGAAATTTTTCACTCAAGGGTTCTTTGCAACTTGGACCAGATACTTACTTGACAATGTAGAAGGCATAGGAGCCCAGGATCCAGGTGATATTTTTTAGTCAATTTTTGATATATATTGAATAATTTTCACTGTTTCAACTCTAAGAGTTGAGTCCTCCCAAAAATTTACTCAATAAAAATCAAATATCCCTTGGTCTAATTTACTTTTAAAAATGAATCCTGTAGTTGGATGGTTGCGCTACATTCCCTAAAATCTTATTCTAGGCTGGATCATTACTGGAAGATGGGGCCCTGCAGTTGGAAATTTGTTGTTGGCTCCTCCCAATATTAATTCAATGCCTGCCAATCTTGGAGTGGTCCCCCCTGTCTTGGAAAATAAAAATTGTGCTGCATCTCAATGTCCAGAATTTTATTCTGAAGGTTCTATGATGCTTTCACAGGCTATTTATCTTGGGCTACTTTGGTTAGGGTTAATTATTTTACTTAATCCTACTATCTCCTTTGGAAATTTTACAAAACAGTATTTGAAGCTGTGTTGGTGGTTAATCATTAACTCTATGTGGATTTAGGTGGTAATTCCCCACCACTTAGAGACAGCTTCTTACTATCCCGCAATTTATGTCACACTGGGGACCAGGAGGCTGCCTGCACATGTTTTTTGGGA
Organism: Entomophthora muscae; assembly: GCA_014839935.2. Classification (NCBI taxonomy): domain Eukaryota; kingdom Fungi; phylum Entomophthoromycota; class Entomophthoromycetes; order Entomophthorales; family Entomophthoraceae; genus Entomophthora; species Entomophthora muscae. The sequence continues at coordinate 68,478 of QTSX02007227.1, forward strand.
TTGAATCACCTCTGATTCAAACTACAGATATTATCAAAATTGAAGGGTCTAGTGCTGACTTGATATCAGAAATTGCACCATTAATGCTATTTTGATATGGCCTTCAAATAATGATATATGCAAAGATTTTGTTGGTTTTGCTTTTGCTTTTGACTTCAGATATTCCTTGCCTACCATAAATGGGTCAACATCAATATCCACCCATTCCAGATTGCCATACCAGCCCTCAACTAATCCTGGTATGATGTCAACCCAACATGACCCCCTCTGCCACTCTGTCTACCTATTGAGTGATCATCAATTCTTATCTACTATTTAAGTAGAATCATTTCTCCTAATAAAGACAAGACTATCCAAAGTTGCATTGGCTTTAATATTCTTCAAGCCTTTTACTTTCCTTTTTGCTAAAAGGAGTTCCTCATCTTTTATTCCAGGAAATTAAGATACATGCCCTTAATTTTGCCCTGAAGGCTAACCCAAGGCTAGCTTTGAACCTCAAAATTTTTGTTATAAAGATTTCCTTCCATGTCCTCCTAGATGTTGTCCCCAGGAGCCAAACACAACATCTGACATTGATGGTACCCATCAAAAGGAACAACTGGTTGCATAATAAAGACAAAGAAACCCCTATCATTAGCTTAACAAGATTAAAGTCTACCTTGTTGGCCAATAAAGACCCCCCACTTGAAGAAAATACAAACCTAAAGGCTGCTCCCAAGACTATTGCTCAGGAACAGAATAGTTACATCACCCTTCCTAAGGATCCAGCCAATGAACATCCTTCCTACTCCAGTGTCATTTAGTTGTCCCAAAACACAGGCGTTCTGCCCACCCAAATCCCCATTTCCCAATTTTATTATGATTCTCCTTTAGTAGATAAAAAGTCTAGCAGCATGGTACTTGTTGTAAAAGTTGCAGCAAAGGGTTGCTAGCTTCTACAAACAGTTAGTCAGTGACCTAATTCTTAATACTATACCTGTTGATGGTATAGTGACAGCCTATGAAGGACAGAAGAATAATAAGGCGTATAGACAAAACTGGTATTTATTTAGATAGTATCACACTTATATAGTGTGAGGCAGGGGAATTGCCACCAGAGGCAGGGAGGCACAGACAGAAGAACTTCCCAAATGGAGGAGAGTGAGTTAACACAGCTAAAAGTCCTGTGCGAGAGAACAACTGCTTCCTCACGGCTTTCCTTAAGGAGGTAGATATAAATAACTTTGTTGTTCTATTTATAATCCTGGAAGTGAAGCCTGTGCCTTGTGCGTGTTCAAAAGGCAAATCAAACACCTGTTTTAGGGGCGTTTTAAACGTCTTTATTGCTAGTAGAATCAGGATGAAATAGCGCAACCGCACAATTATTCCATTGCTTAATCCCTAGATGGACAACTTTAGGTCTAATCCATTCAGGATCTGCAACAGTACTATATAAACCCCAAGACCCTGCATCAGACTTTATTGCTATTTTTGAATAAAGGATATGAGATATTAGTATTCCCAAATATTATCATATTTTATCTTAGTTATCTGCTAATTCAGCTCTAAATCCTCCAGCCTACCTTTCTTACCACCAGTAAACTATTGTTTACCAGGTGCTCTATTTAGTCCTGTCCACATTATAAAGTACCCTTTGAAGCCTTAATACAGAGAATATACTCTTGAAAAGATACTAGTGTGAGATCCCTTAGCCAGAACTAAAGAGTTGACAAGATACAGCAGGAAGGTCCCTATGTATCTTACTAAGTCCAGACTGTTTAAAGATAAATACAACTTCATCACTGCCTACCAACTGGACATGAAGACGTCCATCACTCCCAAACCAATGCCCTCATCTGCAACCAAGCTCCTCTTAGAACACACAAATAAGCTATTTTGGATAGTGTACATCACTCTCACTGGGGTGATTGACACTATAATCCCTTCTGCCAGCCTGTGTCCTGGATGGGCAAATCTATGACATAACTAATTAGGTTAGTGCCAATCCTCTGATGGGATCTGCCCACTCTGACTGTTCCCATAAAATGATGGGCCAGCCTCCCAGGGATGGTTACTTGACATTATGAAAATCTACTTTAATCCTGGTAACCTGAGACCCAAGAAGTTGATTATTATTGAGGCATCTTGTATGTTTTTTGTAATGATAATCACTTGTTACACTTTTATGATGCCTGAGATCATATTTTCTTCTGTGTGGAAGAATTTGAACCTGAAAACCCCCAAGAAACCTAGCACCACCAAGACTCCCAAGGTGCCCTTCTCTCAGGTGCAGAATGTGATAGTCAACCAATCCCTTCCCAAGCTAGAGATGCCCCAGATGAGCAAACTCACTCTCAAGGAAGCTTAACACACCATTCCAGTACTACATCTACATCAAAAGCCAATGCTCTGTCCTATTTCAGTGATACTGAGAAGGTACTTGGGGGTAGCCGCCATGCTATCTGGAGATGCCCTCAACTGTTCTGGCAAGGCCACCGCCAAAGTTATAGAATTCTGCCTTGAATATTCAAAGTTTGAGGCTTATCTAATAACCACATGCAAAGACTAAGGCACTAGATATTGCGCCCTGAACTCCTTATTGGAAATCTAGCAAGGCGCCCACCCCATCCAAGAGTATATTGAAAAATTCTTCAAATCAAAAATCCACACCTAACTCAAGGAAAAACTAGTGGTCACTATCTTCCAAAAATAGTTGATATAGCTATGAAGGACCTGTTGAAACACCACCCATCCCCCCTCAGTATGTATGAACTAGTTCCCAGGTGCAAAGGCCTCAGCATGAATCAAGAAAATGTCAACCCACCCAGTGCTGCCCTAGTCAAACCCCTATCCCAAACAGAGATGGAATGACACCCAAGGAGCTCCAAAGACAATACCACAAAGGAATTTACTTCCGTTGCCACAAGGAAGGCCACTTGACTAGATCCTGCCCTAAGAAGAATGCAGTCCCAATCTCACTGGCTCAAATAAACACGTTTTAGCAGTCTTATAAGTTTATAATGATGTTAGTCAAAATTAACAGAACCTTTAAAAAATGGAAGGCCTTCATAGTTACTGGGGCCAACAATAGCTTCATTGATGAAGATCTATCCCAAGAGTTAGGTTTGTCAGCCTCTGATAAACAACTGAATATTATCATGGGAAACAGCAATTATGACAAGGGTTTTGAATTCAAGCAGGAGTTGCCCCCAATAATAGGAAACAAAATCTATCTCTTGCCCCTCATCCTACTGAAAGGATTGTTACACCCCTTGATCCTTGGAGACTCTTGGTCAGATAAGCACAGACTCATCCTCAACTACCAAGAACAAACAGTTGCCTTGGGAGACCATAAGAACAAAAAACAGTACTCTTTTGAATTAACCTCAATGCACCACTCACTCACAAAATCTTGACTATTCAAATTGAGCCCAGTGTGAGAGCCCTCCCTGCCCCCTTAGAGAAATGGAACCATGTATTCAGTATGGAAGCAACTACTTATCTTCCCCAACACTCTATCTACAATTGCAAAATTGACCTCCTACCAGGCACTCAGCCTATCTATGGGCCAATCTACAGCTGCAACCATCAAGAACAGATAGCACTCAAGACTTATCTCAAAGAAATGGCTGCCAAAGGATTTATCAGAGTATCTAAAGCACCCTGCTCATCACCAATGCTATCTGTAGGGAAGAAGGACGGCAGAATTTGCCCATGTGTGAACTACCAAAAGCTGAACAGCATCACTGTAAAGAACAGATAACCTATCCCAAAAGCTGAGAACCTGTGCAATGTCCTCACAGGAGCCCAGGTATATACCAAGATCTATCTTCACAGCGCCTTCAATCAGATACACATCAAGGAAGGAGATGAATACAAGGCAGCTTTCAAAACCATATATGGCCTCTACAAATACCTAGTGATGCTGTTTGGGTTATGAAATGCCCCAAGCACTTTCCAGAAAATGATTAATACAGTACTTGGTGAGTACCTTGACCAGTTCTGCATAGCATACCTTGATAAAATACTGATCTTTAGCAAGACTCACAAGGAACACTTGCACCACTTGGAACTCATCTTCAAGAAGCTATCCCAAGCCAACCTTCATGCCAAACTCAAGAGATGTGAGTTTTTCTAATCTGAAGTGGAATTCCTTGACTATGTAGTCAAGACAGGGGGTTTTCTATGGCACAGAAAAAAGTGGATGCAGTAATCAGCTGGCCCCTGCCCACATTCCAAAAGGAAGTCAGGAGCTTCCTGGGATTGGCAAACTACTGCAGAGATTTCATCCAAATATTTTCTCTGATTACTCTTCCCCTGATCCGCCTCTTCTCTGATAAAGTTATTTTTGTTTGGTCCCCTAAATGTACATCAGAATTTGAAGCCCTGAAGCTTGTGCTCATCTCTGTCCTCATCCTGGCCATGCCTCACCCCGCCAATCCATTTTTCTTGGAGACCAATTACTCCAACCTTGCAGTGGGGGGTTCTTCTTCAGGAGGAAGGGGATGGTATGCTAAATCCTGTAGCTTATTAATCAAAGAAGATGATTTCTGCCAAAGGGAACTGTCCCATATACAATAAGGAAATTTTTGCAATATTGAAGATCTTAAAGCACTGGAGAAGATACCTGTTCAGAGAAGAATTTCCTGTTAAGGTCATGAAAGATTGCAAAAACTTGATCTACTTCTTCAAGCATAGACAGATAAACCAGAGGCAGGCCAAGAGGGTGTTAGAACTAGCTGACTACATACTGAACATTGACTATAAACCTAGGAAGATGTTGCAGATCCTCAATGGATTAAGAACAATAGGATTTCCATCTATACCACAGACAATGGAGCGCTTGCACAATTGTTCAATTGTCCTGTTGTATTATTAATAAGTGTATCTTAAACCTGTTAAAAAAGCCTTAAAAATGAGCAGTAAATTTATTTTTTCAGTGTGCACAAAGTACAGACTTCAATTACAAGAGTATAAATAGAAAGACACAATTAGTGTCATTTGCCTCTATTAGGCAAGGCACACAAAACCAGTTATTTTTGCATGTGGAAATTTTTAATGTATCACTTCTCCCTCATCCTTTTGGCAAGTCCTTTTTCTGGTGCCTCTTTCCCTCTGGTGGCATTTCCCCCACCTCATAATATATAGTAACTAACTATATAATAAAGAAAATAGCTTTGTATTTACAATCTTATATTTTTCTGCCCTATCAAAGGCTGTAACTATACCACAACAGGTATAGTGTTAATAGTTAAGAGCAACTGACTAACTATTTTTAGAAACTAGCACCCTAGAATACTACTTTTAAGACATTGGCGCCCATGTCTTATCCATACAGCAGCTTCTATCACCAAAGTTCTTTTTTGAGGAGGGAGGACAGTCCCTGACTGAGTATTCTGCCACTGCTTTGCCCTTCCACCAAATTCTGGACTTCACTGCTGCTAACACCCATGCTAGAGAAAGAGCAGATGCTCCCTATGGACTGCCCATTTGAAGTCACTTTATTCCTGAACACCAACACCCTCAAGCCATGGTGTTTTACTAACTGCTGCTTTTACAAGCACCTTCTCCAATGGAAACAAATTTCAACTGTTCCTCCTCTGAGAACGCCATCTGTGATGCCATTGAAGCTATGTATGCTGGTGCTGCAGGCAATGATGCTTGCTCTGAGCACTTTGCCATCTAGCAACCTGCTGCAGAGACTTTCTTGGGACGTTTCCAGAGCTTCTATCAGTTTAACCTTGGACAGCTCTGCCATGAACTTTGTACTGTAGAGCATATTAAGGACTACCTCCAGCACTTCACCTACACTACTGTATGCCACAGTAGGACTACTTGGTGCATATCCAGAGCCTAGTAAACAGCCAATAGATATTGGTTTATAATCAACAGACCTTCCTTCAAGTTCTCTACTCATAATTGGGTAACACTTTCACCATGGTCATTAAACATCTTGCCAAAGCAACCAATACCTAAAACAACATGTTGCTTTGAATAGACACCATTGAATGTAACCTGGCCAAACTGGTCCCTATAAATGTCTTACAGATCCTTACTTATCAAGGGGTGGATGCCAACTGGATCAGTGTGGTGACCAGCCAAGTCCTTGAGACTGGGCTAGCTTTCAGAAACCTGGTCCAAGAGGTGGAGATTATTTCCTATTGCCTGGCTATTACCCCCCTCACTACACAATCAAACTTTTCAGGAATCTCCCCTTTTATTCACCTGCTTGGTAGGGACTTTTTGAAGCTATTTAATCATTTAAAAAAGGTGCAGAAAGAATTGGTACAACAGAGTGCTGATCTGGCCTTTCTGTTGACAGTTACCCCACGGTGTCTGAGCTACATGATTATCTTAAGTTCCAACTGTCCCACAAGAGAGCTGACAACCAAACTAAGGCTAGGAAAGACAAGAAAGAAATGGCATTGTTTCAAGACCAGCTTTCTTCTCAGGAGAAGCACATCATCTCTCTGGAAGATGACTTGGACATTAATTGTCAAGAGAACTAGGTCTAACAGGACAAACAGTACAAAAACACTTAATTCTGGACTCCTTCAAGAGCCAACTGAAAAAAGAATGGTAAGCTTGTAGTCCTCAAATTGCAAACCTGTCCACTACCCTCAGGAGCATGGATAGTCCTATGAGATCTTCCAGCCCCAAGCTCTAACACAGATACAACAGTGATAATGATCAAGCTGGTTTAGCCCCCAATGCAGTACAGGTATTGAAACCAGTACTGGAAACTGAGGACAATGTCCTGACCACCCCTGAAACCTCTGGGGGCGTCCCAGACAGAGAGGTTGAGTGTGAGGCTCAATAAAAAGAGAACTGCTACTGTGCTTCTGAGGCTATATTTGCAGCCTCCAATCTTTCTTGCTCCTGCCTTTCTTGATCACCTGTTAGGATCATGCCTTCCCCCTTGAACCAAGGCTCTAATTCTTTAAGCCATTCAACTTGTCCAAGTTTGACTGCAAAAGTAAGGTTGCTATGTTCCTGCACCTTTATCATAACTACATGTATGGTGAAAATAAAGAAATGATATATTACACCATCATAAATTTCTTGGACGCTGAAACTCAGATAATCATCTTGCCTTGTTTACCTGAGGATGGTTGGACCTTTAAAAATGTCTCAAGAGCCTTGGCCTAGGAGTTTGGTAGTCAAGAAGCCCTTCACAGCCACAAGATGAACTTCACAAATACCAAGCCAAAGACTGGTAAATCTCTAGAAGACTTTACTTCTAGGTTCTACCTGGAAGCTCAAACGCTTTCCTCAATGAGCACACTACACTTTATCAATGTTCAATCTACTTTTTTTAAATGCAGTAAGGATCAACAAGAAACTTTCTCTGGCTCTGAAATCAGGCATCTACAACACTTGCATAGTGCCAGACCTGATACAACTCCTTTGTAACTACAAGTAATAGTTTGAGATCCCTCTCCTCAAAGCTTGTCAGCATTCTCAGACAGAGTACAAGCCAAGAGTCATGGCCAAGGCACCTAAACCCACTGATGAGGTGAGTGTGGCTCCTACTGCCTCCATGGAACACCCCTGCTTCAAATGTGGGATGGATGGTCACTTTTCATGTGAATACAAAAGCCCTTGTCAGAAGGTCCACTACAATGGTATGGAAGACAATGAAGGTGAATATCCCAAAGAGTTGGAGTCTGAGGAGACACAAGAGGAAGAGTAAAAAAACTGCTAAGCAGCCAGCATAAGAAAAAAATCCTTGGCTGATTTTGTGTTTCCCCAAAATTCTCTCCCCTTACTCCACGCCCCCCTGACAAACCTATGGCTGTTACCAGGTCCAAAAACTTCCCTTTGCCTAAACCTGTTGCTGTCCATTTTTTTAGCAGGTCCTATCTATACTCCAGATCTTGGGGACCCTGACTCTGAAGGTGTATAAAAAGACTTCCTTCATGGTTTCCTCACAGTCAATAGCATGACTAGACATATAACTCTCTGTCCTGAGGTAGTTCTCTCATGGATGGCCAAAAAAACGTATCCTTAGCCTACGCTGAGCAACTGGCCCAACCAGAGGTAGAGGTTACCAATGAGGATGACAGTAAAGATCAGCTGACCAAGCTGCTGCACACAGTGAATGTCTCTGCAATCTTGGAATCTCTTCAATAAGCAAGCACAGCAGTGGAAGCTGCCATAGCTGCCTTCTTGGGCAAATTTAAGGGTCTAAATGTCATCCAGGTTTCCAAAAATAGTGGATATCAGGGAAGATCACCAAGATTGAATCTACATTAACTTGGTGGTCAACAAGACTCATGTACATGTCATCCTAGACTCAGGCGCTCTGAGAAAATCATCTCACAATTGATCAAGAAGTTAAAATTGGCCCTTGACCTGACATATCATGAGGATTTTGGCACTATTGAACCTCAGACTACTAGAGCAAATAGTACCTACTACTCCCTCCCTGTCTTCTTTGGGAAGCTGATGGTGACTGCTACAGCCATAGTATTGGAGAAAAACAGTTATGATATCCTTATTGATACCAGCTTTATGGTAAAATACAAAACTGTGACCAATCATGATGATCATACCTTTGGTATACTTGTAAATTTCATTTTTAACAGCCCATATCAGAGTTTGGCTGGACTCCCACAGGAGAAGAAGGCTGGTCCTGAAAGGCCATGTACACAATTGGGACAATACTGTCATGAATGACATTTCAATACTTGTATTGAAGACCCAAGAGTCAAACCCCAGTTCCCTGAAGGCGGATTGAACCCTCCAGGACAGACCAAGACCCGCCAATCTGTTAAATCACAGGCTCAAATTGTTAACTTACCCCGCAACCTGCCGGCCTGCTACAGAGGATTCCCTGAATAGTTGCCAGTCTGCCGCCAAACTGGTGCCAATGAAGGCCCATACCTGCAAAGGAGATGTAACCTGGCTAATGGAGGTTGAAGAAGAACCTACTGCCAACCTGCCCAACACCAATACTGGAGTTTTGAAACCAACATTGGAAACCCTGGAATCAAACCCTGACCCTCTAAAGACTACTTGATTCACACAAAGTGGACAGGAAACCGCCCACTTGTTAAATTGCAAAACCAAGTTGACAAGTTACTCCGAGACCTTCCAGTCTCCCAAGGACAATTCCCCGAATGGTCACCAGATTGATGCCAACCTTGAGCCACCAAAGATACAGATCTATGCAGAGGTTGTAGCTTGCCTTAAGGAGGTTAAAAAAACCTACTATTAACTCTGCTAATGACTGCCAGCAACTGCCAGCCTTCCATCCAGAATGGGTAGTACAATTGAACTGCTCAGGTGACATACCAAACAGTGGCGGCGGAATGAAGCATTGCCACTTCTATTCACCAGAGCAGGCACAAACTGGATCTGCTGTCTCCAAGACTCTGAGCCAAGATCCATGCCCTGCCAGTGCCTTGCCTGCAAACCTGAACCCTGCAAAAATCAAAGAAGCAAAATCCCATGGTATAAAAACCCTGGTGTTATGATGAAGACCACATCATCATTTTTGATAATAAAGTTTTATGAGCCTTTGGTTAAAACAAATCTTACCCTATCTAGTCTTAGTGATCTTCAATATTAATTCCAGTTAAGTAGACTACCAGGACGCCGCCCCCTCCAGAGACCAACCTGTAAAATTGCCCCAGGCATTATACTGTCCCCTGGGATCCCCCTTTGGACCTGTGCACTTTATTGAATACCCCCCAACCCGGCCTATTCCAAGTACAACTTGGAAACCATTCTCATTGCTGACCCCTTGGCAAGGACTAGAAGTACCAACTACGTAGGAATTGAAGGAAAAAGGATTGAGATACCGCCCTTATTGTTCAAAGACAAGTACAACTACCTACCAGCGTACTTTATTCCCATGACTCCGCCCTTAACCCCTAGACTGGACTGCCCACTGGAACCTCCTGCCGCCGCCAAGACCACCTCTACCCAACTGTTTGGAGTACTATATATTACTTTGAAAGGGTGGGTGGATTCCATGGTCCCCAACTCCGGACCCTGGTCCTTGCTTGGGCAATCCATCTCTTACATTATCAAGTTAGCACCCATTCTATGGTGGGCCTTACCCGCCGGCTTGGCCACACCTCACCCCAAGCCGCCCAATGCCTCTGCCTATGACTGGCCCCCTGAAAATACTAAAGATATAGTTCACAGCAGTGGCCATGGAGCGCCAACTTCTAGTATGGAACACTACCTAATTGGCCAGCCCCAATACTGTAATGTAGACAAACTCCAACTTACTGAATTCTTGGGAAGGAGGTATGCTGGGCAAGGGGGGAGTGGAATGATCTCTTTCATAATAGTCAGAACTAGGCCTCTAGAATAGCCAGGAGGAAGATCAAGGTGGTGAGGGTAGAAGAACTCCAAGTCAATGGCACAAGTTGACGTAACCAGGTGGACAGGAGCAGAACCAGGAGGGAATAGATAGACGCAGTTGTATTGTGTATTAGATTCAAAAAGAGATGCAAACAGAATGATTATATTAGTGCAAAAATAGATAATTCCTGCAATAAAATAATGTTTCCTGAGCATAAAGTTTTTTATTTTATGATGTCAAAAGTGAGGAAGACTTCTCCTCCTCACTACTTATACTTACTGAGGAATACTTAGTCTTTTGTGCCACCAGAGGCCTGGTGGTATCATTTTCAGTTATACTTGTGAAATAATTTGGGAATTGTGCACTGGGACCTGGGGAGGAATAGGCATTGGCTGTTTATTAATAAACATGGGGTTTGCTGCAGTATGCCAAGGTGCTACAGCTATTATTAGAGCCTGCAAGCATAAGATTGCCCAATTGAGAAATTGGGCAAGAACAGGTACAATCTAACATTTCCTAATAGTAAGAAACCCTGATTTGTTGTTTATCCTTGATTTCAGGGGTTTGGACATTTAGGCCTCACAAATCCCTGGCCATTTGCAGTCAAAGGGAGGGGTTCTTCCTTATAGAAAGACAGTTGGTAGTGTTTTCCATGCAGTTTTTTTGTTCTATCCACAAACAGGCTAGTTAAATGTCTTGGGCTTTCTGGGCCCTGACAATTCTATGTTTTATCATGGCAACTACCTATCTGAACTTCCCCTTCATTGGCTGCACTATATCAATTTGGAGTATTCCAAATGTCAGGGCCCAGAATGAACCTGACAAGGAACTGGATAGCATCAGGCTAAAGGAATGCAAATTTGTGATTGCAAAATTGGATTAGAAAATAGGTTTCCTTAATTAACACCTCAGTTCTCCAAAAGTTAAAATAGATGCCCTGGAGATGCCTGCACCTGGAGGTATCCACATAAGCAATTCTAACCTCCAAAAACGTTTCCAATTGACCAAAACCCTCATAATATGGGAATTTCAGCCCCCAAAAGCCCTCAAGAGGACCACAAATATTGGCCTAAGTACCAGGACTTAATAATAGGGTTTTGTTATCTCTGGAAAACCAACCAGATGATGTCATTACCAGTAAAACAGTGACATGTGGCCAGCCAGCCAACCAGGATATATTGTCAATCCAAAAGCCAACTTATCAGTAGTATATATCTGGGGAAGTTGGACATTGCCTCCATGTTGACATCACACAATAAACATCTATTAGTTAATGAAATAAAAGCATTTAATTTTTCTAAGAGTATATTACATTATTAAAAATATCATACTGTTGGTGCTATCCAATTGAGAGTACCTGCAGATTCAATGCCAGCGCTGGGAGACAGAGCAACTTCTTGATGCCTTTAAAGAACCAATTTTTGCCTCTGTCTTTTCCACTGGAGCACTAGATCAGGAGCTAGTTCCTGCTCCTGCGCCCACTCTTCTCTTACAAGGTGTCTCTCAGTTTTGCTAACTTGATCCACCAAGCCAGCCCATGAGTACTGCCACAGGAGAGCTCCACCTTGTTACCACCATCTCATCCTACAGTTGTAGCAAAATTGGGGTTTCCTATCTAAATATGCTGGGTCTTGATAAACAAGTGATTCCCCACATGGGAGTATGATGCCCTGCCCCAAAGGGCAGGCTCTTTAAAACTATAAGCTTTAAACTAAAACTTAATATTGATTTAGAATATTATTAGTTTTTAAATCAAGATTCTTACCTTGGTTTTTTTGTCTTTGGGGTTGCTTTTGCACTTCTCCTCCTTATTCCTTTCATATTTTATTATAAGTCCTATTTGAAATAGAGTTTTCCTTTTCCTGGTGTTGCTGACGCAACTGCCACCTTCCCCAACCACTGAAGTTGCAGATCTTTGGGCTGCCAGCTTCAAGACTTCCCATTTCTACTACCATATGTTTCCTCTGTCCATCAGTTTCCAAATGAACCTAAACTCCTTTGTTTCCTTTGAAGATTCCCCCAGGGCTCATGTTTTTTATCTATAAAGAAAGAACTCAGAAGAGTAATCTTTTAAGCTAAAATTCTAAGTGGGGTTCCCCAAATCACAATCTACAGGTTTTTCTTCAATCTTTTAAATTTAATTTTCAATCTTTAGACCTTTTAAAATTCAAACTTATATTTTTCAGTCATAGATTTTGAAATTAACCTTTAAAGTCATAGATAATACATTCCTGATCAGATCTCCTTTTTTTCTTCTAAATTTGCTAGTGCTTTAATAGCTAGGATAATCAGAATGGAGATAGCCAGACAACAAGCAATTAGATTGTTTTTACCATTTTTTAACATTAGGGATAACTTGACTAGTTTCATGTTAAGATACTACCATGGGGAATATCCTAACATAGACATTCCTTTAGTCATAAATAAATCTTTGTTAAACACATTATTTTATATAGTTTGTTTAGGTTTAATTAATTCAATGACACTTTTTGTGTCAAACTATAAGTTTTTAGCAGGCCTCATAGAATCCTTTTACAAACAGTACCTAATTTGATTTACCTGTTAAATCTCAACCCAAAAGCTTTACATGGTTTAATATATAATCTTGAACTTATTGGGAAAGACATTATACAGCATCAACAGTATGGAGGGGCCCCTAGAAACTATCAGTCTGAAAATATGCTGCTTCATGCCCTTTCCTGAGCATGTCCTCAGAAGAGTATCAGTACCACGTACAAGCAGGCCTGTGCTTATCTTCCATCAAAATGACCACCTGTCTAGAGACTGGCTCACAAGAAGCTTCACTGCCCAGAACCCTACCATTTCTACAATAAAAAGCTCTTTTCAGTTTTACCCTGTTATTCAAGCTACCATGTTGTATTCAGATCAAGAACTTAAGATACCAGGTCTCATAGACAGTGAAGCCATCCACAATTATATTAAACAAGGCCTAGATGAGAAACTGGGACTAGAAATAGAGGACAAACTCATCTTGGTTGCCCTAGGGAATAAGATTACTGATACCTCTTTTGAGAGTAAATGAAACATTATTATGAAGTTGGGTCTTGCCCAGATCAAGGTCAAGTTTTTAGTAATGAAAAAGTTTCCCCAGCCTGTGGTGTTGGGGTTTGAATGGTGGATAGAACATGTGTTTAATATTAACTATGCCAGCCAACAAGTGGAGCAGGAAGATATTCTGTCAATTATTTTTCAGTTGATAGATTTTGAGTCAATTTGATCCAACTATAATTTTCTTCATATATAATTTTTAATTTTACAATAAATCAAAAATTTAAATTAATTTATTTGCTAATAAAAGCTATGATTCACTCATATAATTATTTTTAATTTTAATTTTTTGTATTTTAGAAACTTAATTTAAATATTAATCTTTTAAAAAGCTAACTAAATTAAGTTTCACTGCTAGAAAATGAAATAAAAACATAAAAGTTTCAAAGAATCACTTTTATAGGAAAGAGTTTCTTTATTTTATATTTTATATTTTATATTTTTTATTATTTCAAAGTAAAAAATTACATATAAAGAAAATTATAGTTGGATCAAATTTGACTCAAAATCCATCAACTGAAAAATAATTGATGTAATATCTCCCTGCCCCAAACAGGTGCAATTTCCACATGAAGGAACAATCTGGAAGCTAAATTACATGACCACCCAAACATATCCCCTATTAAACAGCAAGGTGGTTATGCCTTGTAAAAGAGAAATATCTACCTGCCTAAAAAATTGGAAATCAGTGTTCTCTGAAACCATGGCCCCAGCTCTCCCCAAGCACACCAGGTTTTATCACACTATTGGCCTGATCCCTGGAATCCAGACCAAATATGGCCTTGTGTACAGATGCAATATGAAAGAGAAGGGGGGCCTCAGGGAATACCTAGACACCATGTTGAAGAAATGCTACATTTATGTGTCCAAGTCCCCTTGTTTGTCTCCACTGTTGGTTGTCAAGAAAAAGGGTGGGGAACTGAGGCCTTGTGTGAGCTACCAAAATCTAAATGATATTACAGTAAAATATCTCTATCCTGTTCCTGATGCTGAAGACCTCCCTGATCAACTCTCTGAAGCAAAAAACTTTTCCAAAGTTGACCTAAGAGATGCCTTCAACCAGCTCCGTATAAAGCCTGGAGACAAATGAAAAAGGGCTTTCAAAACCAGACAAAGGCTGTTTAAATCCTTGGTCATGTCATTTAGCCTCTTTAATGCACCCATCACTTTCCAGACCATGGTAGACATAGTTCTGGGTGACCTTAAAGACCAGTGCTGTATAGCTTACCTTGACAATATCCTCATCTATAGCCAAACTCCAGAGGAACACATGAAACACCTAAAAATGATAATGCAGAGACTCCAGGAACATGGTCTATTTGTGAAGCTACCAAAGCGCAAATTTTTTCAAGAAAAACGCGGAATTCCTTGGCTAACATGTCCTGAAGGGAGGGTTTTCCATGTCATCAGAAAAATTGAGGCCATCACTTCATGGCCAGAGCCCACTAACTGTAAGGAAATACAGAGCTTCTTGGGTCTGGCAAAATTTTGCAGAGAATTTGTCCAAAATTTTTCTTCCATCTGCCTTCCTTTGACCCGCCTGACCTTAGAGAAGCATGATTTTGTGTGTGAAAACACAGCACACACATCATTCAATACTCTCAAGGAAGCTTTTATCTCTGCGCCAGTACTTGCTGTGTGTTGTAATGCAGTTAGTATAAACTAGCCATTACTGACATTAATACCTCCCATCAATTAGGCTCTAGTGCAAAGGGTCAAATTATCCTGTAGTTTGGATGAACAAATAGTCTGGTTGACCAACAGGTCATACCCTTAGAGGGTTATTTAGCCCATCAAACAATAACGCTGATTGATGGGCTGAGAATTAATATGATCTGAGGTGAAGTCTGATCTGAGGTGAAGTCTGATCAGAGGATCAGTGGCTTAAGTTTAATCACAAAACCCCTATATAACTCTTCCATTGTATTATTAAATAAAGAATTAATATTACATTAAATATACATTTATTATACACACTAAGCAGAAGAATCATCTTTCTTAGTCTTTAGTAATACATAGGTTGTAATAAAGTTAAGTGTATACATTCATACCCACCATAGCTGAAGTAACAACATTTGGTGCTCACTCAAGCATGCAACAGCCCAATGGTACTTGCTTCCCTGCCAGGGACTCATCTTTTACCCAGGGAGGGAATGAAAAAAACCTTCTCCATGCTTTCCTCTGCCAGTTGCAGGATCACCCCAATGCGCTCTTCACAGAGATCAGCCATCTTTCTGGTACAAGGGATGGTCTACCCAGCAAATTTTTTGCATTTGGTCAATTCATGACTGGTGTGCAACATCCTTGCCAAATTGAGGACCACTCCACTTTGCACCTTGAAGTCCCAATTCCACTAGAAGTGGATGGGAACGCAGATCCTACCCAGAAACAGCTGGAGAAGGCCATAGGCAGCATGGACCACAGTGCTTACCAAAACAGGAAAACACATGAGAAGCTGGCATTATTGCCATCATATGGCACAACTTCAAAAGAGCAGTTCAAAAACTTCACTAGGATCACTCCAAACCAGCTTTGTTTGCAGATGAAAAAATCAAGCAATAAAAGGAGTACATACATAGCTTTGCTCATCCTGTAATTTGCCACAATTGTATTCACTTGGGGTATCAACTTTCTCTTATATCACACTAGGGAAACTTGATCAATAACCAACAGGCATTCCTTTGGCGCCTTTACAATGAGCTTGTAGGCTCTATGGCCAACATTAGCTATCAGATCAATAGTTTGGCTGCACACCAGAACTACACTGCTACTTGGTCTGCACAGCTCAAGGAACGCCTGACTAGTTATGTGGCCACAATGCTTGGGACTATGCTAGAGCACAAAGGAGTGGACAACAATTGGCTTTGCACAGTAACCCATCACGTTAAAGGGGCAGGAGCTACTTTTTGCTACCTATGCAGTGAGGTTGAGTTGCTCCGTTGTTCAGTGAGAATGATTGAGGATGGGCCTTCTACAGATTCAAACAAGGAAGCTACTGTCATTGTCCAGCGGGACATGGAGGAGTTATCCAAGCATGCTAGTGAGATTGAAAATGGCCTTCAATAATCCCTCTCTGATTGTAGTCATTTTTACATATAGCTCCCTAAGCTTGTGAAGCAAATTGACCACAACCACAATTGCACAGATGAAAACCACAACATTCTAGAAAAATTAGGTAATAGCCAATGGGATGTGCAGGAAAACAACGGCATATTGTTTGAAAGACAGGTATCTCAGATTGAGAAGATTGAAGACAAACTACACATAGCCAAATAAAAAATAAAGGATCTGGCTCAAGAGGTAGAATCACAATGTAGCAATATTCAGCTGGTACAAGTTCAAGTGGATCAACTACTCCAGTTGGACTCACGTCAGGCAAGGTTGGAGCCAGAACCACAGGCCACTTCCAGAAGAAGCCCAGGTGTCCTCTCTACCAACAGCCAGGCACTGTCTGAAGACTTTTGCTCTTTTAATAGCTATGGACGCAACAAAGACAACATAGGCCAAATAATACAGAAGATCTACGTGGCTAAACCAGTACTGGACAGTAGCAAGACGCCTTTATCTGAGGCCGCAGCTTTAACATATAGGACCAGTAACCATGCTAGAGATGCAGTGTCTGAAGCATGATTCTGTGCCTCAACCCATATAAATACCTCCCCTCCGCCCAGAAGAAGCTACAACTATAATACTTTGTCTGTGATCCATAACTTCAAACCAACAAATCCCCCAAGTTTGACAAGAAATAAAATGTTCACATGTTCTTCTGCCTATACAATAACTTGATGTATGATGCAGACAATGCCATGAAAAACGCGGCTATTTTTAACTGTTTAGACTTGGAAACACAGACAATAATTATGCCAAAACTTCCAGAACAAGGTTGAACCTACAAGAACATGTCAAGAGCCCTAATTGCAGAATTTGGCAGTGATGAAGCCCTTTTCTGTTGCAAGATGAAATTCACAGCAGGAAAGATTAAGAGAGGTAAAAGTTATATGGAGTTTTTGGAATTCTTCTGCTTGAAGGCTCAAACTCTTGTTTTCATGGGAGCCACTATCTTTGTGGATGTGAAAGGAGCCCTTCTGAGCTATGTGTGCCCTAACCACAAGTTATCTATTGCACTCAAGTCAGGTATTTATGGTGCTCAAACAGTTCCAGAGTTAATGCGCCACTTAGGGTCATTTAAAGAGCAGTTCAAGGTTCTCTTCCCAGACTATAAGAAAACTACCTCCTTCCTGTCAAGTGAGCCCAAAAACAAGAGCTGGGAGAAAGATCCCTTGAAAAAGCCATCAACTGCCGCTACATATTCAACCAACAACACTGTTAATAATTGCATATGTTACAAGTGTGTACAATTAGGGCATCTCTCCTGGGACTGTAAGCAACCCACAACCAATGTCTGGCATGCAGGCCATAAAGAAAGCAAAAATGACAAGCAAACAGAAGAAGAGGACAGAGAAGAAGAAAGTGAAGAGTAAAAAATTGCTAAGCAGTCAGATTGAGAAAAAAATCCTGACTACTAGTAGTAACCAATCCTCTCTACCTATTGAACCAGACCCAGAAATCACTGATTGTAACGGCTGCTTGCTGGATCAAGAAGCCTGTCTAAAAGATACTTGCCTGATAAGGAAGAAATAAATGAAGACTTGCTACACCAAGAATTGGCCGTCAACCCAGTCACAAGGAAACAGGCAATTTGTATCAAAAGTCTACCTTCCCAAGAAGCTGTTGATACTGTCTCTATACCTTATGCTGAACAACTTTCCATACCATACACCAAAGTCATCCACAAAAGCAACAGTGTTAAAAAGTTGTCTCAACTTTTGAGGTTGGTACAAGTCATCACAAATTTGGACACCTTAAAAGCTCTGAAGCCCGAGTTAATGACCATGCTAGAGTCATTTCTTGCTCAGCTCAAAGGTTTAGACATCCACAAAGTTACCAAAATCACATCTCTTCATTATGGAGAAAGACACAACTGCACCTATATTGAGCTTGTGGTCCATAATCTCAGAGTAAGAGCAATTTTGGATTCTGGAGCTCCTGGTAACATTGTGTTAACCAGGCTAGTTAAGAAGCTGAAACTTGCGCCTGACTTGGACTACAACAAAGAATCTGGAACTGCAGGCCCCAACAGAACAAAGGCATTGGGAGCTTACTCATCATTACCATGGCGTTTTTGTAAATTGGTTGTAACGGCACCCAAAATAGTGGTGCAAAACAAAAGCTACAATATTTTGATTGGTACAAGTTTCATGGCTACATACAGTACTATCATCAATCATCAAGATAGTACTTTCAGTATTTTGAACCACTATATGCCCATGTTCTACCATGGCAATGGGCTAAAGGACCTTCCTACTAATAAATTTCACTATATTAATATGGAGTATGCCAATAGAGATATGCCAGTAGTGTATACCTTGCAACAGCGCAAAATTAAGGTCTTGCTGCTGGCCACCAAAGAGTACAAGGAGATTCCCTTATATTCCTCCAGTGAATTCTCCATTCCAAGTGGGTCCCAAATGATACACAAAACAGGCCTGTGTCTCAGCTTCCCAAAAGGATTGCATGTGAAGTAACTGGACTTCATAATGGCTCACGTCTGGAACTGTGGATTCTATCAGGTATTGTCATGCTGTCATCAGAAGAGATCCTGGTACTCCTGAGAAATCTTTCCAATAAAGTACTGAAGGTGAAGAAACATCAGCTTCTAGGTTACAAGAAGCTGGAGAAAAATTCCAGTCTGGTGGTTCTCACCCCTTTTGGCAAATTTAGTGAGTTTGCACTACCTTGCAATCAGCCAAGTGTTCTATTGCTAATTCCGCACAACTCTCTCAGTGGACTGACAGATAAAAGAACAAACTTTACAGGCTACATGATACCTAGGCTAAACAAGCTTATGGGTATTTGTGGTGCCCTTTTGACACCATATCATCCCCAAAAAATTGGATGGTAGAGAGAACCAATGGGAGCTTAGTACAGATTCTAAGGAAGCTAAGCCATCAACACAAAAAGGAATGAGATACATATCTTCTGGAGGCCATCTTTGCGTACAGCATTGGATTCTATAGGGCCACTGGGAAAAGTCCTTTCCAGCTCCTTTATAGATAACAACCTAGCCTTCCTCCTCACCTGTACAGTCTAGTTAATTTCAGTGACCCTCTCTCCCCCCAATGCTTATATAAAGAAACTAGCACAGATGCTGATCAAACTACAGTCTGAAGCATTATCTACCAATCTGGTAGCTAAAGGAAAGGACATGGATTGTGTGAAAAAGACTTGCCTGGCCCTCTCTGCATACAAGATAGGAAGCCTGGTATACTTCTACAGCAACTAAAGGTACAGTTGTTAAAGCAAACTTGCCTTGTTATGGTAAGGCCCGGTCAAAGTAGTCCAGAAAGTGGGAGTAGACAGTTACACTCTGAATAGTCTGAAAACAGACCAGTTAATCACTCAAGTCCACGTGCAATACATGCACAAGGCTCCTAGTGGTCAAGCATAAACCCCTTTATGGGTAACAATTTGGAAAAAGAAAACCTAATGAAACAAATACATGAGTTGTTACCTTATTTGAAACAAGAAGGAATATAATGCATATAAGGGACAAAGAAAAATAATTATGTTACAACACTTTATTAAGGTGCAAGTTCTTCTATTACTAGACATAATAGAATGAGAATTTGTGAAGATGCAGCATATATGAGCCACACAGAAGGTAACCAGCAGAAGCCATATGGAAGGAATGGGGTTGAATCAACTGGTAGATACCAGACGTGATTTATTCCTATGTAATATGGTAACACTATCCCTAGTAGGATGCACTCCCATAGTAGGCTTTCCTGCTGAGCATATTTATCTGATGTCTTGCTGCAACGGAGTACATCATACTGAGTAGCCATTCAAGGTATTCAGGCATATGATGAAGGTGTTGGTGATAAACAGTCTTGGATCCACACAGTACTAGATTATCTACTAGTGTCATGGCTGCCATCTGGAATCTTCATAGCTTAATAGATCCAGTGTTGCACTCATAGCCCTTTGAAGACAATACTTGTGGCTATCAGAACCATGCCATAAGGGTAATGGTCCTGCGGCTGACTTAGGACTCATCCAGATAATGAAGATGACCCTCAACTAATCTAATGCTTGAGACTTTTGATTGGTCAATAGTGATACTCCATCAAAGCTAAACTGGTTGAGTTAGATCTCCAAATATTCCATTATTTTAGGTATTGGCAATCTCCAGTGAACTGTGTTTCTGTTGGAAATTGCGCCATTAATGCTATTTCAATATGGCCTTTGAATAATGATAGCTGTAAAATTTGACTGGTTTTGCTTTCAAGTTCAGGAATTCCTCGTTTTCTGTAAATGGGTTTGGGCCAATATCCACCCGTTCCGGAATACCATACCTTCCCTTGTCTGATCCTAATATGACCTCATCCCAACGTGACCCCCTTGGCCACTCTGTCTCTCTAATGAGTGATCACTGTCCCTTGTCTACTATTTAAGTAGAATCAAATCTCCTAATAAAGACAAGTTTATCCACATTTGTGTTGGCTTTAATAATCTTCAAGCTTTTTCTTGTCCTTTCTGCTAAAAGGACTTTCTCATCTTTATTTCCAGTAAATTAAGGTATGTGCCCTTAATTTTGCCAGGAAGGCTAACCCAAGGATAGCTTCAAACCTCAAATCTTTTGTTAT
Organism: Entomophthora muscae; assembly: GCA_014839935.2. Lineage (NCBI taxonomy): Eukaryota > Fungi > Entomophthoromycota > Entomophthoromycetes > Entomophthorales > Entomophthoraceae > Entomophthora > Entomophthora muscae. Next base: position 89,550 of record QTSX02007227.1, read on the forward strand.
AAAGATTTCCTGCCGTGTCCTCCTAGATGTTGTCCCCAGGAGCCAAACACAACAAAATGGTGCTAACTACAGGGGCTGCAAGCCCCTTGGTTACCCTGTTCCCATGTGCATACTCTGGTCCTTCTCCCTTTGTTTCTGAAGTACCCAAACTCCTAAAGTTTCTAGTCCACCTCTAGAAGAAGACATCACTGATGCCCCCTCAACTCCCATGATATTGGTTCTGTCCCCTGGGCCCCCATGGGCCCCCTTCCAACTTTCTCTCTCAATTATGAGCAAGCTCGTGCTGCTGCCTGCTCCCTGCTTCACTCTGTAGCTATGGCAATGCACACTATCCCTGGTCTCTGTCCCAGGTATGCTTCTGAAGACCTGTATTCCTTCCTCTTGGACTTTGGTCTCCCCCTGCACTGATGGAGTCCATGGATACAATTGCTGTGTTGGTTAACCAGTTCATCCAACCCGCCCTGGTTCACCATCAACTTGCTTTAGGATCCCAGAACCAACTTATAAATGCTGTAGCCACTGCTGTCTCAAACAACCATGCTCAAAATATGGCATATCAAGAATGGTCCCACAGTCTCTTTGCGTGAATTTCCAATAACTAGCACAACTTGCTGGCCTCTCAGAAGTACTTGACCACCTCACTAAATTCCCTTTTTTCCTTGCTCACTGGATACATCAAGGATTAACTATGCAAATTGGATGAGCATCAAACAGTGTAGCATGGAAAAATTGAGGCCTTTCTGCTAAAGCATTGTCAGGATTTTGAGACTCTGGTTAGTGAACTTAATCAATTCCAAGAACATATAAATTCTCAACTTGAATTGGTTGGAGCTCATGTTGATACTTGGGGCCGCCATCTGCATCATCAATATGGTCTGGATAAGGCTGCCCTAGGCAACACTCTTTATCAAGTACAAAATTATGTGGATGATAGAATAGCATCTATTGAGATGACTCCTCCCGCTCCTCCTGTTGAGGTCCCATCTGACTTTGAATCCAATGTATGGGAAGCAATAGCCAAGCTCAAGGATACCACTCAGTGTCAATCTTCTGTTCAGAGCCCCCCTCCAGTTGAACCTATGCCTGACCCTTGCATTGCTTTTCTCACTGATCAAGTAGCTACTTTGCAAGGCAAAAATGAGTATTTAAGGCAACAACCTCTTTAATTCTGAGGACTTGTCTTCTGAGTCTGAAGATGAAAAGGAAAATGAAGTTGTTAATACTCCTGCTTATGGCAATCATGGTTGCTGCCCTTGTTTGGAAGCCCAACCCCGGGTCAACTGCGCATGTGCACTGGATCAGCTTGCGGAAGAAACAAATGATGTAGCTGATAGACAGGATGCATTGAAAAGAGAGGTACAAAATCTCTCCTGCTTTAGTGAGACAATGAATGGACAGGTCATCTCCTTGGTTGCTCAGATCACTTTCCTGACCACTGGCCTCAATGGGATTGCTGGCACTTTATTGGTGCAAAAAATTAAGATTGACAAATTTGGAGTTGCGCTGCCGCTGCTAGAGATATTAGTGAACAGAACAGCTCTACCTTGGATACCCTAGAGGAAAGCCTTTGACTCCTCTGGGCTAGAAAAACTGCTGCTGAATCCAAGTTTGAAGGCAATCCTCACATTAACTTCTCAATCCAGGTGAAAACAGTCAGTCCTCTTCCTTGTCCATTGACCCAAATTGCAAACCAACCTTTAAACAGATATTTGATCCTAAAACCTCTATCATTGCTGCCTTTCTAACAATTTACAAGAATGCAATGCATAGGGCTACTGATGAACTCAAAAAGGAGCATATTCTCACCTGTCTCCATCCCACATGCCAAGAAGTGGTGGTCCCCAAACTCCCCTCCATTGTCACTTGGGAGGACATGAAGCAACTCCTAGTTGAATAGTTTGGAGGAGATCTCAGCTTGGAGATCAAGAAGGATGCGTTTATGCACATTGCCTTTAAGACCAAGGAAACCCTGGCTGAGTTTGCAGATTGCTTCTACATTTAAGGCCAGCAGTTAATCACCAGTCAACAGTTCACCCCCCAAGAAGCTTACACAGCTTGTTCAAATGCTTTGAAGGTGAACCAGCTTCTATGCCTACACTTTAAGGCACACAAAGCTTCACTCACTTCCATGAAGAGTATTAAGACTCTCTTTAAAGACATGCATTTGACCCATGAGGTTACAGTGGTACGTGAAAATAAAGCCTTTAATGCTGGAACTACCTCTTGTATACCGCACATTATGACGCTGGGTGCAGGTGGACAGACTAAGAGGCAAGGTTGTCATAACTGTGGCCAAATAGTGCACCACTTGCGTACTTGCACTAATCCCCAAGTGGAAGGTTGTGACCCCAAGGAACAGACAGAAAAAGAGAGATCAGCTTAGAGACAGAGATGCTCTCTGCTGACCAATATTCCCTGTCTCCCCCTGATTCTCCTTCTGATGAGGAAGCTCTGTCTTCCTCTAGCCCAACTATTCTTCACTTATTCCACAATCTCTCCAGTGATTCAGACCCTGAAGATTCTGATAGTTATGGTTATTTTGTTCTGGCTATTCCGGAAACTGTCTCTGTCCTATACAAGCTTTTCTCTGGGAAGACCACCACCACTTCCTGAGTACCTGCAAGTGAAGCTAAGTTCATGATGGCTTGCCCTTACTTAGCTCAAGCTCATTAATTTCCTGTCTTGGTTGATTCTTCTGAGGAAGCAGCCAAGCTAGCCAAAGCTCTCTTCTAAAGTGTAACTGTATCTCTCCCACTTCAGACTGTATATAAGGAGATTCCTGCTTTAAGGTGCATGTTAGCTAAATAGGAAAAGGAGCTAGAGGCTACACAAGATGTGCTGAAAGTCTTACCCCCTTTAGGAAAGATACAACCCGTGTGGAAGTATCAATCCAAAAGGTTAAAATCCAAGCCATCTTGGACACAGGTTCTCCAGTCAACTTAATATCTTCAAATCCAATGAAGAAACTTAAGCTGGCCCCTGACCTCAACTACACTCAGTTGTATGGCACAGCTGGAATGGCACAAACTCAGGCCATTGGTGCCTACTCTGCTCTACCCATGAGGTTTGAGAAACTCCTCATTTCTTCCCCCACTGTAGTCCTTGAGAACAAAAGCTATGACCTCTTGGTTAGTACACAATTCCTTTGAGAGTTTAACAGTATTGTGAACTTACAAGATGGATATCTTTTGCTCTTAGGATATGAGGTCCCTTTGATTTTTGAGGAACCTACGTGCCTCCCAGGAAAATGTCTTAAAACTTGTGTACTTGAGTACCCTACAGGTATCTTCTCTCTCAAGTATAGGACTCACTCTTTCAACATGTGTACCTCTCCTCCTTCCTGCCCTGCAGAAGAAGGAGTACCTCTGCTAGCATCTGCGGCTATTGCCATTCCCCCAGGCTCTCAAGTGGTGATTGATTCCCAGATTTCTTATGAGCTACCTGAAAAGTCATTCTTGGAACTTTACTCACCTGAATCCTTAAGTTGCACAGAGCCCCGCCTGTGTCCTGGGATTTTTAGATCAAACCCACAAAGAGCCCATACAATTACTGCTTGCCAACCTGACAGCCCTACCCATGCTGGTGACCCAAGGCCAGGTTGTGGGACATGGTTGTATACTGGGAGCAGAACAGGTGACCTCCCTATACCCCTTTGGAACTTTTAGTGATTTTAATCTACCTGAAGACAATCCTCAAGTTCTCTCATTGTTCACTGCTGCTGATTTCCCCCAACTGTCTCCTGTTCAACAAAAAGATGTTTTGGACCTGCTCAATCAGTTCAGCAACATCTTTGCCTCTGGTCCTACGGACTATGGCCTGGCTAAAGGGGTCATCCATAAGATTGATACTGGGGATGCACCCCCTTTTTGTGCCAAACCATACCACTGTAGTAGGGTAGAGGATGCTCAGGTGTCTAAAGAGCTCAAACAACTATTAGACACTGGGCTACTGGCTCCTTCTCAAAGTCCTTGGGCTTCCCTGTTACTGATCCTCAAGAAGAAGGATGGAGGACATTGCATTGTAATGGACTATGGCTGCCTGAACTCTCTCACTAAGAAAGACTCATACCTCTTGCCCAGAATTGACAATGCTCTCAAACTCTGGGTGGTTCCAAGTTTTTCTCAGCCATGGATCTAGCCTCTGGATACTGGCAAGTTGACTTATCTCCTGAAGACAGAGAGAAGGCTGCTCTTATCACCTCAGAAGGCCTTTTTGAACCCACTCGTATGCCCCAGGGACTCTACAATGCCCCTGCTACATTTAAACGGGCTATGGGCTCCATCCTACGAGACCTAAAGCTCTCTTGTGTCCTTGTGTACCTTGATGACATCACTTTATTCAGCGCTACCTTTAAGGATCATTTGGAACACCTCAAGGATGTCTTCATCAGTATATGCAAAGCTGGCTTGAAACTCAAACCCTCAAAGTGCTCCTTCTTTAAAGAGCAACTTGAGTTCTTAGGTCATGAGGTCACTCAAACAGGAATCTTCCCCATGAATAATAAGATGGAAGCCATCAACAAGATGCTACCTCCCACAAATCTTTGAGAGATCCAAGTATTCTTTGGTATGATGGGCAACTACCAAAAGTTCATACCTGATTTTGCTGAACTGAGTGAACCCCTTGTCCAACTGCTTTGCAATGTCCCCTTTGAGTGGGCTGACAGCTAACATCAATCCTTTGAGGCGCTGAAGGCCAAGCTCAAAGAGGCTCCTATCTTTGTCTATCTTGATTATGATAAAGAGTTCATCTTGTATACTGACGCTAGTGGAGTATCTGTGGGTGCCATCTTAGCCCAGCTTGATAACAGAGGCGTGGATTGACCTGTAGCCTACTATTCACAGGTCTTCAATAAACACAAGAAGAACTACAGCATCACTGAAAAGGAATGTCTGGCAGTGCTGCATGCTGTAAAACAGTTCAGGCATTACATCTATGGGACCCACTTCACGGTGGTCACAGATCACTCCTCCCTCAAATGTCTGCAACAACTAAAGGAACCTGAAGGTCAACTAGTGTGTTGGGATCTGCGTCTACAAGGGTACAATTTTACTGTGATACACTGTCCTGGGGACTAACATCAGAACGCTGATGGCTTGTCAAGGATGCCAATATTAGCTATCCACCCCGCTGACGCTGATTGCCTATACAAATTAATAGGGTACCCTGACTCTTGGACCACTGAGCCAGAAGACATTTGACTGGCGCTACAAGCCCTATCCAAGGACACTGCAATTTGAGATAGGCAGCTCTTCAAAAAAGTCAACAATGCCTATCTACCCTACGTTCACCCTAGCATAAGGATAGCCATTATCCTCCAAGATCACATTGATACTGAACATGGGGGTATAGCAAAAACCCCTGACTGGTTGTGCAAGAATTTCTACTGGGAGAACATGCACCTCTTAATCCCTGATGTCCTTGCATCCTGTCATTCTTGTCAACTCCAGCAACCTCAACCTTCCCAGAATAAGTTTAAACTCATCCCACCTAAAAATTCCTTCCACACTGTGAGTATTGATGCTGTTGGGCCTTTCCCTTGGTCTAGGTCTTGGTGTCAATTTATCTTTTGTTGCTATAGATCATTTTAGCAAGTGGGTTGAAGCCAGAGCTACAAAAGATATAACTGCTAATACCACTGCTAATTTCTTTCTGCAAGACATCTTCTACCGCCATGGCTGCCCTCAAGTCCTGCTTTCTGACAATGGCACCAACTTTAATGCTCGCCTCATCACATCTATTGTAGATGCTATGGGTACCCACCAATCTTTCTCTGCGCCATATAATCCTTTGACTAATGGAACTGTTGAATGAGAAAATTCCTCCCTTATGTCTATTATGAGGAAAATCACCCTCTCTGATGCCTCCAGTTGGGATATGATTCTCCCTGCTTTCCTCTTTGTATATTGACTCAGTAGACACCAAGTAACTGGCCAATCTCCCTTTGCTATGTTGTATGGGCGTGAAGCCACTACACCCTCAATCTTGGGACCCCCTTTGATTGAAGTTGATGTGTCTGCCAATCCTGAAACTCATGTCAAGGACTTAACTAATTTCATCATTGACATTTAAGCCACATCATACTCAACTGTCTACAAGGTCAAGGCTTTAGAGCTCTCGCCTTCCAATGCTTCTAGAGCCCCCCTCCCTGAGTACCAAATAGGTGACCTAGTCCTCTACTATCAGAATCTTACTGGAGGCAGAGCTCATAAGCTAGACTCTCTCTGGGTTGGGCCTTGTGAAGTCACCTTCAAGAAGGGCGCCAAGTATACTGTGAAGCTGCTATCATCTGGCCCTCCTTTTGCCTAAGTTCACTCCAAATTTCTCCGCAAATATCAACTCCCTGTGTCCAATCTTGAGGGGGGAGATGTTAGAAATTGCACCATTATTGCTATTTCAATATGGCCTTCAAATAATGATATGTGTGAAGATTTTGTTGGTTTGCTTTTGACTTTGGATATTCCTTGCCTTCCATAAATGGGTCAACATCAATGTCAATTCATTCCAGATTGCCATACCAGCCCTCAACTGATCCTGGTATGATGTCACCCCAATGTGACCCCCTCTGCCACTCTGTCTGCCTAATGAGTGATCATTGACCCTTGTGTCAAAACCGCAGGCTCAACCCGCCAGCAAGGTTCCAACCAAGCAGGTTTGTGATCTGCAATCTGATTATCCAGTTACTTGAAGCCAAACTAGGAATTCAACTCAAATTGCCAAATCCAACAACATGAACAGATGATGATCCTTTACGGTGGATACCTTGTTTTGGCACTTGACTCATTACCAGGATCAAGCCACTCCCTTCTTCCATCCAACTGTGTGATCAACAATCATGTTCCTGCTATCCATTGATTCACATGAACTATATAATCACTATCTCCCAATAAAGATAATAATCTATCTTCTAAATGTTTTCCCCATGTAACTCTGCCAAAACAGCACAGTTACAACACTTGTCTACTATTTAAGTAGAATCATTTATCCTAATAAAGATAAGTTTATCCACATTTTTGTGGGCTGTAATATTCTTTAAGCCTTTTCCTTTCCTTTTTGCCAAAATGAATTCCTCATCTTGATTTCCAGTAAATTAAGGTATGTGCCCTTAATTTTGCCCTGAAGGCTAACCCAAGGCTAGCTTTGAACCTCAAATTTTTTTTATAAAGATTTCCTGCTGTCTCCAGGAGCCAAACACAATAACACCATCTTATTCATTGTTGATTGGTTTACCAAGATGGCCTACTTCATGCCTACCACAACTCATATGACAGCCAAAGGGACAACCACACTGTTCAAGAACCACATTTTCATGAACCACAGACTACCCAGAGAAATAATCTCCAACCAAGACTCCAAATTCACATCCAAGTTCTGGTCACAGATATTAAAGAGCTTAGGAATAAAGAGGATGTGATCCACATCTTACCACCCCCAGAGCAATGGGCAAACTGAAAGAGTCGATCAAGTGCTGGAACAGTGTCATAGCTCATACTGTTGACCGGCTGGACTCCCACATGAGAGGTAGACCAGGCCTGGAAGGCCATGTACACAATGAAGGCAATCCTGAAGATATAAATTACTGCAGTAGCCCATGGATGCCAATTTCCAGTGCAGGGAACAACCTGATTGGCTAGTCTTGATACTGTAATATAGACAAAACCCAGCTTACTGAAGTCATTTACAGGAAAGGCATCTGGCAAGGGATGGCTAGAATCTCCTTCATGGTTGGTGGAATATGGCCTCTAGAATGTCCAGGAGGAAGATCCAGGTGGTGAGGATGGTAAAACTCCAAGTCAAGGACACAAGCAGGCGTAACCAAAGGAGTAGGAGCAGATCCAGGCAGGTAATGGAAGGTGTGTGAGTATTGTTGTGTTGCTTCACATAAAAATGCTATCAGAATACTCATATTGGAGAATAAAATAGACAGCTCCTGCAATGAAATAATAAATCTTTGTCATAAAAACGTTTATTCAGATAATGACAAAAATGAGGAATGCTTCCCTCATTACTCATAATTACTGGGAATAACTTAGTCTCTAGTGCCACTAAAGATCTGCTGGCATTGTCTTATGTGGTATTGAAAATTTAATTTGGAAATCTGTATGCTAATGCATATGGAGGGATGCACATTGGTTGCTTCTTTATAATGGTATGTCTGGCTGCTACCTGTCAAAGTGCCATAACTATTTATAAAACCTGCAAGGAATTGGTTGTCCAATCAGTTGATCAATTGGTTGCTTGTACAATTTTACCATTTCCCAATATAACTGAGACCCAAATTTGCATATGATGTTGATCTCTGATTTTTGCAGCATGTGGACCTTGAAAAGCTCTGTCCATTTGAGGTCATTAAAAGGGGGTTCTCTGGAAAAACAATAGGTAATTGTTTCCATATATTTTTTATACTGTGATCAGGCATGCTAACTGATTGTCATGGGTATCCTAGGCCCTGAAAAACAGTGCATTTGCTGTTACATAAAATATGAGAAAAACAAGTGGGCTGAAAATTTTCCCATGGCCCAGTTCTCCTATAATAATACTGACCACAGTTTGACTGACATGTTGTCATTCAAAGCCAGCTATGGATTCAATCTCATCTGGGACAAAAATCAAGAAGATGAAGCAAGCAATCCAGAAGAGCAAAATTGGGTGACCACCATACACAGAGTTCACAAAGAGTGTACCCTAAACCTGGAGAAAAATGTGCAGATGTAAAAAAATTGATGACAAGAAAAGAATCCCAGGAAATCCTATAAAAGTTAGAGAAATGGTCTACCTCAGCGCAAAAACATCAAGACAATCACCATGTGTGCTAGCTTAGTCCTCACAGGACTGGTCCTGAAAAAAGTTATGCAGTGTATTAGAGAAGTAGCCCACCAACTAGAACTACCTATTATGAAAAATAAAAAATGTTTTTCATCAATTGCTACTGTCTAAAAAATAGAGCACCTCCCACCCACATCAGGTTGTATAAACTGTACCACCCCCACTCAAAGTGGGGAGTTTCTTGGAACACAAAGTAGAAGGAATCCTGAATCACAAGTTTAAAAACAGACACATGCACTACTTGATCAAATGGAAAGGATAACAACAGAAGAGAACATCTGGGAGCCTGAAGACAACACTGACCAGTGCCAGTGCTCTCCTGAAAGCATACCAGGCCCAGAATCCAGAGTTGACCTTCAAGAGCACAACTATGGTGGGGGATGATTTCAGGGCCCATAATAGACCTGAAAAAAACTGAATAGCATTGGATCAAATTAATGCAAATTTTTAATTTCACAATCAGGTTAGAGAATAAGGTCTTACTAATTTATGCCCCAATTCCCTGAAAGCCAAAATCAATGCCCTGGGGACAATTGCCCCTTGAGTCATCCCCAGAATCAGTCTTTAACTCCAAAAAAGCTTCCTATTGGACAACCCCCTCATAAGTTGGGAATTTGGTCCCCCAAAAGCCTTCTGGAAGACCACAAGGTTTGGACTAAGCGCCAGGACTTAAAAATAGTGTGTTGCCACCACTGGGCAACCAACTAGATGATACCAGTGCCAGGAAACAGTGTCATGTGACCAGCTAGCCAATCAAGATTTATTGCCAAGCCAAAAGCCAACTTACCAGCAGTATATATCTGGGTAAGTTGGAAATTCTCTCCTTGTTGATATCACACAATAAAAATCTATCAGTTAATGCAATCAGGGAATTTTTACTTGGCAGGAGTTTATTACATTATCACAAATCTCATACTGTTAGTGCTATCTAATAGAGAGTACTTTCAAATCCAATTCCAGCGCTGGGAGACATAGCAACTTCTTGCTGCTGTTGCAACCAAGTTTCCTGACTTGCCTGCTAACGTATCTTACAATACACAGGGGGCTCTTGAGGAGTTGTCCCTTGACATATATAACAACATGGATTAATCTGATGGCAATATTGAATGGCGGGTACTTCATCCTAATTAAGAGTGCTATCAATTCAACTTGCTGGTCCCCGCACAAGTTATTCCTTGGCTTTGACCCTTACATGGAACTTCCCACTATGCCACCCCCTTGTGGCCTTGTGGCTTTCCCCATATAGTATATTAATCACAATATTCTACAATAAACAATACCTTATTCTTATTATTCTGTCCTTTCTATTGGACTGTTGTCTTCCCCAAATTCCAAATACTGAATCCTTATTGGTTCAGTTGCAACACTGCCTCTAATCAACCAAAATTTTCCTCTGTTCCTTCCCCCAGAGTACTGGATCAGGAGCTAGTTCCTGCTCCTGCACCTCCTATCTCCTTCTGTAAAGACCAGCTGTGTAGACACAGAAGAACTTACTTTATATAATGGATTAAGGAAAATAGATAGCAAGCTTGGGTAGAACTTTAATGATAGCTTAAGCTATCACATATTCAAAGGGCGTTTATTTATAGTATCTCCCACTGTAACTTTTTTGCAGGTGGGAGTGAAAGGAGGGAATGGGGAATCCCTAAAGTCTGGGTAGGAAGACTGAAATTGGGCGATTGGAATAGAGTAAAACCTTTGTTCACCTATTATTTGTGGCTGGGTTAATAATTCCTGGCTGTGATCAATGGGTTTTGGTTGGAGTACTATCAGGAGGAGAAATGTGCCTAAATCTTCCTCAAGGTCTCATTTTAGCCTGGGTAGTTGAGTTTGGCAATAGTCTGGCCCCAACCATGTGGTCTGGGTCCTGGATCCCCATTGATTGGTGTCAGGATTTGTGGCCAAGGTTTGGGTTTTATTCCTGAACTTTTCAGGGCTGCATGACAAGCCCTCTATTTTTATTCCCAAATTCTGGAACTTATCTAATTAGTTACTCTCTTGGGTGTATTGTGCATTAATTAACTTACAGTTCATTAATTACAAAGTCTTGTGTTCCAGTTTGTTTTATATGCAATGTGGGCTCTTAATGGATACTCATTTATTATTAAATAATGCTCAAAATACAAAGGGCTTTAAAATGAGTGGTTAATCAATCATCTTTCTTTCTTATTTGCTGAGATACACTTGCATGGATGACATCATTTCATGAAGTGGGAGTTCATACAGGGTGATGGCTTTTGCTCAATTTAGCTCTCAATTGTCTTTCTCAACCTAACTTGATATTTTAAGATAAATTGTAGGCGCTGTGAAGAGCTCTTGAATGCGGGTTTAAAAATTGGTATCAATTAATTGGCGGCTGAGATATGATTGCATAAATTACATCTTCTATGCTATCATGACATCATGTTCAATAAATCAGTGGTATCTCAATCTGACATTTTGCAATTATCCCTTTTGTACTAGACAGTGCTTTTTTGCTTTGATCCTCAGTCAGAGCTATTACAGGAGTGATCCTGATACCTTCCCAGGTATCTTTCTGCTTTGTTGACTTGTTCTGCCAAGCCAGCCCATGAGTGCTGCCACAAGAGAACTTCCCCTTGTTAATACCATCCTGCCCTACAACTACAGCAAGCTTTGGTTTGTCTACCTAACTATGCTAGGGCTCTCTAAGCAAGTGATTCCCCACATGAGAGTATGGTGTCCTTGGGCTACTGCTGCTAACTACATGATGAGGATGGCCCTCTGTCAGGAATGCCTTGTCTATTTTTCCTGATAACAACAAGGAATTTTTAATAGTTCCAGGGTCTTGGAACTCTTCTCTTAATTTGGGCTTTCCTCTAGGACCTAAAAATGGGTTATTAGAAGGTAGCACCAGCTCCATATTACCTTTGGAGGGCATTAATCCAAGCCCAGAGGCCATCCTTTTGGTTAATAAGGGGATCAAACCTGGTTCCTCTTGCTCACTGGGTGATCACCTAAACAAAGTTAGTATGTTGGATTCACACTTACCTTTGACATCACTTGAAAATTCCTACTGCATCCAATCAGATGTTACAACTGCACTAGGAGCTTGAAAACTCACTTTTGCTTTGAAATCAAATGAGTTTAAAAGACAACTAGGCTCTGTACTTAACAATAAAACAATTAACAGTGATTTACCTTCTCCTGGGGGCCAGATTTTAGCACCAGTTGCTCCCCAAACTGTTGCTTCTCTAACAGCTGGGGTAAATGACACCTAGCTGTTTGAGAAGGTACAGCAGGGGCCATTGGTTCTATTTTTGAAATAATCTTTTTTTAAATTTAAGCCAGAGCCCCCCTGCCAAGTTTCCTTCCCCAATTTCTCCAATATTTCTCCAATTCCCCTTGAAACTACAATTTAAACAGCTCTTAACAGCCTATAAAAGGCTCCATCTGTCAGGGTGTTTGATTTTTCAGTTAATAAAGTCAATTTCCTCTACACCAGTTGATTCATTCTTGCTTGCTCTCTCAGTCTTGAAATCCAACCCCATGATACTACCCAAGTCTTCCCAATGGGGACCATTTGGGTATAAATGGTTGGTTTGGTTGCTTCTTGTCCATTCCTTTACTGACAGTGTATTCCTTGAAAACAGAGCTAATTCTGGTTCATCTCCTCCTCATTACCTTGAAAATTCATGGCGCCAAGTGATACCAGGTGTATGGTACACTGCCACTCCATTGTCACAGAATCCTCCCATTACAGATAAACCGCAGGTCATGGGGGCCAGTCAGCCTGCACCTTCCTTATTCCATCCCTTGGCTTTGGCTTTCCTTCTCAGTTATCTTGGAGCTTACTTCCTTTTGGGAAGATTCAATCCTCTTCTGGGTCAATATTGCCTTCTTAGAGAATTATTCCATATGGGAATGGTCTCAGTCCCCATTGGTTCTCTAGTCACAGGGTTGAATCCATCCGCAGCCATACACCTTTTGGGTGGTATGTTTCCAAGCAGATGGTTCCTGACACCCTCATTATCTACTGTGCCCTTCAGGCTAGACCCTTCCCTTTGACAAAAGGCTCCCCTAAAGGCAACCCAGTCCATGACACTGATGTAAAAGTACCTGTTGATTATACTCTATTTAGTAAGAAAACCAAGGTACTACTGCTCTCTATTAGTGAGGCCAAGGGTATCCCCATTTACCTGTCCTCTGGTCTGACCATCCCCCAGAATCCCAATTAATCCACAGTGGGACTTTCTGTGTTGCAACCTACTGTCACACACAGAGAGGTCTTTGGTATTCCCAACGCTTTTAGACTAGAGCCCTAGGTTGCCCCTGGGATTTTAATGGCCAGTGATAGAGATATCCTGATGCTTCTAGCCAGCATGAGTCCCACTTCCTTGACTGTTGCCAAACACTAGCTAATAGCATATATCTGCCTAGAATAGTACACAAACATCAAAGAGACTTTCCCCTTTGCTGAGCTCTCTGAGTTAGCACTCCCCTGTGAGCTCCCCTTGACTCTGCTAGTCATTAGCAGAGACTCCTTGAGAGGTTTATCTAAAGCTCAGAAGGATTAAGCTATGGATCTCTTTGCTCAATAAAAATAGGTGTTTTCTAAGAAAAATATGGACATGGGCAAGGCTATTAGCATAGGGCATACCCTAGACACCCAAGGGAGCCTGCCAATTTTCTCAAGACCCATCTGACAGAGTCAGGCTAACCACAATTTTTCTAAAAAAGAGCTTCAGAAACTCCTTGGCTCTGGGATGCTTGTATTCAGTAAGAGTCACTGGTCTTCACCACTTCTAATTGTCAAAAAGAAGAATGGTTCTAATAGGGTGGTTATTGACTATTGGCAATTAAATGTGATCACAAAAAGGATTCATACCCTATACCCCAGATTAATGACACCTTGTATAGCCTGGGTGATACCAAGTTTTTTTGGCCATGGACCTGATCTCTGGTTACTGGAAGATTGACCTACCCCTAGCCAACCATGAGAATTAATCCATAATCACAAACCAAGGCCTATTCCATCCCACTAAGATACCACAGGAATTGTCCAATGCACCAGTTGCATTTAAAAGGGCTATGGATGCGGTTATGGGGGACCTCAAGTTCTCCTGCATCTTTTTCTACCTTGATTTTATTAATGTCTTCTCCTGAACTTTTAATGAGCATCTTTAACATCTGAAAGAGGTGTTCAAACGCATCTTGGATGCCAATCTTAAGCTAAAACCAAGAAATTGAACTTTTCAAGGAACATCTGGAGTTCCTTGGTCTTATCATTAGTTGCAATGGACTCTGCCCTGTGCACCTCAAGGTTGAGGCCATTGAGAAGATGCAGGCGCCCATCAGCAATAGAGACTTGCATGTCTTCTTGGGGATGCTAGGTTATTACTGCCACTTTATCCCCAACTTTTTCACACTGGGTGTGAGATTAGGCTAATTGACCACAAATAATCAGGCTAATCATTGCACGCAGATCTTAATCAGTCACACCCTGTATTATCACTTAGTTATCATTATATTAAGTGTAGTAATTATACGCCGTATAAGCCCCAATATATTATAATATATATGGCAGTTACACGCCGTGTAATTGTTAGTTTATTAGATTAGATGCAACAATTATACTCCATATTATCACTGATTATCATTCCAATGTGTAGTAATTATACGCTGTATAATCCCTAGTTTAATATAATTGATATTAGCATTATACGCTGTATAAACGTTAGCCAGTATAATGATTATCACTGATTAAACGGCGTGTAATCACTAAATCATCAATTGTATATCACCTATTCTACCCTAATGAATGTTGTATCAACTCAGCCCCACACAGCTTGATGGGTGTATATGTTCATATCAAACAAGTGATATACAAATGGCTAGGAAATACCAAGTTAGGATCAGCATTACACAGCATATAATTGGGTTCCTTATCAGTTTGGGTCAGCATTACACGGCAGATAATCCACAAGTCACTATTGGATTAAGTCTACTATTATATGGTGTATAATCCCCAATTTGAACCGTTGCATTAATAAGCAGAAGGTTTTCCAGCCAGAAAAAGATCACTGATTAAGCCCTGCAAATGGAATACCAGAATTCTACCTTCCAATGTAGGAGGGCTGAACAGGGACAATTTCTAAGCATCAACTAAATATGGCGCAGTCTCCCAGCGCAATAATAGGCGTGTAATACACAGCCAATCAATAAATGACAGTAGGCTAGCTCAAGAAGAGCGTAGACTGTAGCTGAAGTGCCATGTACGCCTGCAAAGGCCAGTAGCAACACACATGCCAAGGACAGCCAATCAGGATAGGCACAGCTAGCAAAGATGGATCTATTGCAAAGGTAGCCACTGAGAACTGTCTGAAAAGACAAGAACAAGGGTTGTTGCAGTATATATTGATATAGACACTTTAAAGGAGAAAAGTTCTTAGTTACACCTAGATAGATTGCAGCTGCTGGCTAGATTGTACTCCAGCTTCAATAAAACTTTGAACATATCAGCAATAACACAAGTTGCTTAACATTGGTGCTCACTCCAAATTGAGCCTCTGCCAATGCCACAGAAAACTGCCCCCGCCCGCCAAGGATTGTCCTTGGCCCCGCCTCCACCCAGCTTTATTGACAAGCATGGGTACAAGATGGAATTATCAGATAGTGAGTGTGCTCATGTCTTTTCTGTGAGTGGCCCTGTGGTCATTCACCCTCCTGCAACCATCCCTTTGGTTGTGGCCCCGTTGCCCTCTGTTCCTGAGGATCCCATCTTGGTTGGTTCATACAATTGCACGCAGATTGTCAAGCTGGCTGAGACCTTACTTTGTGGATTCCGCCTCCGTCCCTCTGATTGCCCTGACCAGAATTTGAGCATATTCTTCCACTACTGGGACCAGGAATCTTGCTGGCAACTTTACTGGCTCTACTGTAACGCTTCATTCCAAGCTCTCCAGGAACGCCTTGCTAGTGGTGATCACGCCGTAGAGTACCTTGCTGGCTTTGTCCAGCTCTCTGTGAAACAACTCCAACTTGTTGCTGCCTGCCAGAACCTTGAACTTTTGTCCCTTGGTGATGCCCTCCTCTCCTGTTGCCGCAACTGGGCTGAGCAATGGGCCACAGCTAACGTCTCCTTTTTGGAGATGTGTGCTGTGGTCCTGGCTAATCAGTCCATTGGGGGAATGCACATGCACATATTGATGAACTGATTGAAATATTGAACACAAAGTTCAGAGCCATGGTCCATGAAGCAATGGATGCACGGGGAGCCTCTCTGGCATGGCTGCAGGACGTCCACAAGTTCTGTGCCAAGTCGGACAAATTCTGCGTAAGAATGGCAGACAACATAGCCACCTTGGGTCAAAACGTTATTGCCCTGGACAAAGAAGTAGAGCAGCTTGGCTCACGTCTTCACCAATTTATAAAAATATGTTCTGGACAACTTCCAGAGACTAGAAGCAAAAGTTGACAACCAAGCAAAGGCGTCCTGCTCATCTACGCCAAAGCCGCTACCTTGCCTGTACAGTGAAAATATTTCTACACTAGAGACCATAATAGCAACCTTGGAGAGCACAATCAATGGATACAAAGAGGAGTTTGCCAGAGCGCATGAGACCATCATGGCTCTGCAAACAGAACAGCTGACCCTGAGAGACGCCATGTCACGCCTTTCTAAAACCACCACAACTGTAGAGTCTGAGCTCCGTCAGAAAAGCCGGCAGATGGACAACAACAATGTCCACAACTTCCTGGCTAGGATGGAAGCCCAGATGCAGCTACTGGTAACAAAAGGCTGCAATTGCATCTTGAGCAGCTTTCAGACTTCATCTTCAATGTGTACAGACTACTATGAAGACGCAGCCAACACCTCTGAGGAGGAAGGGGAACCACCAAACAGGGGGATTCCTGAGGTATTCACATCCCTTCCTTCTAGAGAAAATTTCACGCCAAAGGCAACGCCTAGGGCTAGGCGTAGATATATGGTGGATAGACAGTCAGCTGCCTCCCCCTGCCAGCCCACCAAACCTACAGCCGTGAACAAACAATTCAAGCCTTTGAACCTCCAAAAATTTTAAAAACAAGGGAAGTGCATTCCTTCCTGAGACTCTTTGAGATGGCAATGAGAGGCGCTAGCAACCACCAAAAGGCAACCACACTCATCAACACATTAGACGCAATCAGCGTCAACTTAGTAATGCCATGCCTACCTGCAACTGACTGGACATATCAAGAGGCTAGAAAGGCAGTGCTGGAGGAGTTTTGTGGTGAGGATATCCTCTTCACCAGGAAGTTGGAGTTTGGCGCAATAAAGTTTGCCCCAGGAAAAACTTTGCAGGAATTTGTGGAACAATTCTACCATGATGCGCTGGTGCTCCTTGGCTCCGGTACGGTCTCCACTTTTGATATCTGTGCTGCAATGAAGAAGGCTACCCACCTGTACAAAGAGCTCCACAGAGCAATGGCCCCTGCCTACGCCAAAGGCAAGGATGTGTCAGAAATTGTGGACTGCCTCCGTAGTCTTGCCAAGACGTTTGGTCCTCCCAACTGTCCTGAGTCCAAGCAGCCTAAGCCAGCCTACAAGAAACCACGCTTTCAGAAGGAGGACTCTGCTAAGCCCTCTGCACATCCTCCTGATGTGAAGGGCCCTTACTGCATTGCCAGTAACACAGCAGGACACTGGAAATCAAAGTGTCCAACCAATTCCAAGAAGGTGCATGTGGTACAATCCCATTCCACCTGTCCTAAACTCAGCCACAGGCAATCCTGGACAACTGTCCTACAATCAGTACCTAGGACAACTGGCTGACACCCTTATTGAATTGCAGGCATCTGCTTTTAGCAACACAGCTATCAAGACCCAAGCCAGATTTGAAAGGGACTCCGCTAGTAGGGCCCCATTGCCCTCTTTTGAGGTAGGGGAGGGGGTCGCATACTGCAACACCAGAGGAGCAGTTAGATCCCACAAACTAGACAAACTATGGGTAGGTCCCTTTGAGATCATAGAGAAGACCTCACCTGACGCTTACACATTTAAGGATAAGGATAGTGGACGCATATTCAACTGCGTACACACAGAGTTCCTTTGCTCATTCTGCACCCCAAAGGAAGGGCCTAATTAAACACCATCTGAACTTGTCATAAAAGAAAATAGCATAAGTAATATAGGCACATCATATGATTCATGACAGGGAAAATATAAAGAGATATAAATATATAAAAAGATATAAAAGATATAAAAATATAAAATAAAATATAAAAAGTGCATTTTATGGGAAGAGGACTTAGTCCTACAAATCTTTATTGGTGAGTGTCTTCCTCATGCTCCTCAGGGACATTGTGGGTGGTAGCCTCCACATAGTCACCAAAAGCGTGGGTGGCCACCACCTGGTAGAGAACAACAACATTTTGTAATCACATACGCCATGCTTCAGGGGATAGCCGCTCACAGTGCATAGTGGGTGCACTCAAGGCCAGCTCCCCATCTGCCAAACAACCCAGCCCACACTTGATTGGGAAGCACACCCCTAACACCAAGCACTCTACAATGAACCCCTCTGATTAATAATCAGCCAGAAGCCCCTGCTGTTGGCGCAACACTTCACAGTGGTAGTACTCCAAGATGGCCTGCATCTGACCTAAGGAGCTGCGAGAAAGCAAAGGCTTTGGGACCAGGAATAGATTACCTAACAAAGCCATGTGAGGGAGATACTGGGAAGGATCCCCAGTCTCCAATCTCTCCAAGGTAACGTTAATAACGTTAGCCAGCCGGTTGTGCTGGTTATCAGCTTGGCAAAGTCCCCACTGCCAGGAGGAATTTGGACTAGGCCCCCACGCACAAGACCAGACCTGCACCACTGCACAATTAAAGTCAATTACCCGTTTATATTCAGCATAAAAAGCCACATTAGAGTGTGACAGCTCTACCAAGACCCCCTCTAGAGGCCAAGCCAGCTCCTAGAGGGCAACAAAACAAACGGCAGGAGGGTGATATTGCTCTGCATAGCAAAGATGGGAGTGAACATCCACTCCTTGATCACGGGACAGGAGGACAAAGAGGAACTCACTTAGGAACTTATACCCCTGGAAGAGGCTGTTGACCTCAAAGTTCGCGTGGTCTGGGTTGTACGAGAGGACCACACTACCCAAAAGAGTAGGGTTGGGAGCATATGGCACAACAGGTAACTGGGGTACTGCAGCCTGGGCCTGCCAAACAACTGGATCCACTGAGGAAGCCCCCACCACCAAAGGAGGATGTCTCTCTTGAACAACTTCCTACTCCAGGATGGGGCTGTGGGGACGCTGAAAAGGATTGGTCACCACAGTGGTGGCCAAGGACAACTCTGAGCAAGTGTTGTTCTTGTGTGCCTGTAACAAACGCCAACAGTAGAACTGGAGGTGGTGTGCCTCCTTACTCTGGCAATTGAATTCCTGACAAAGCTCCTCTGACATGGTTGCCAAGAACTCCTGGTACTCCTCCTTGGTGCTAAACCAGGAAGATGCTGTTGAAAAAGCCATACGCTTGATTCTCTTATTACCCTCCCTATTTATGGTCAAGAGGGGGATGATGTGAGATTAGGCTGATTGACCACAAATAATCAGGCTAATTATTGCACGCAGATCTTAATCAGTTATACGCTGTATTATCACTTAGTTATCATTATATTAAGTGTAGTAATTATACGCTGTATAATCCCTAGTTTAATATAATTGATATTAGCATTATACGCTGTATAAATGTTAGCCAGTATAATGATTATCACTGATTAAACGGCGTGTAATCACTAAATCATCAATTGTATATCACCTATTCTACCCTAATGAATGTTGTATCAACTCAGCCCCACACAGCTTGATGGGTGTATATGTTCATATCAAACAAGTGATATACAAATGGCTAGGAAATACCAAGTTAGGATCAGAATTACACAGCATATAATTGGGTTCCTTATCAGTTTGGGTCAGCATTACACGGCAGATAATCCACAAGTCACTATTGGATTAAGTCTACTATTATATGGTGTATAATCCCCAATTTGAACCGTTGCATTAATAAGCAGAAGGTTTGCCAGCCAGAAAAAGATCACTGATTAAGCCCTGCAAATGGAATACCAGAATTCTACCTTCCAATGTAGGAGGGCTGAACAGGGACAATTTCTAAGCATCAACTAAATATGGCGCAGTCTCCCAGCGCAATAATAGGCATGTAAGACACAGCCAATCAATAAATGACAGTAGGCTAGCTCAAGAAGAGCGTAGGCTGTAGCTGAAGTGCCATGTACGCCTGCAAAGGCCAGTAGCAACACACATGCCAAGGACAGCCAATCAGGATAGGCACAGCTAGCAAAGATGGATCTATTGCAAAGGTAGCCACTGAGAACTGTCTGAAAGGACAAGAACAAGGGTTGTTGAAGTATATATTGATATAGACACTTGAAAGGAGAAAAGTTATTAGTTACACCTGGATAGATTGCAGCCGCTGGCTAGATTTTACTCTAGCTTCAATAAACGTAATTATCTTCAAAGTTCTACTCTATTGTAGTCTGTAGTGCTCTTGCATAGAATTAGGTAGAGTACATTGACAAGGCTAACATCTATCTGTAGCTTTGAACATACTAGCAATAACACAAGTTGCTTAAAACTGGGCAATGCACTGTTCTAACTTCTTTGGGCTGATGTGGATTTTTTCTGGAGTCCAGCTTGTCAGAAATCATTCAAAATGCTAAAGAAGAGCTGCACTCCCGCCCTAGTGTTAGCCTATCCAGATGTCTCACGGCTGTTCATATTCCACACTGATGCCAGCCTGACAGCATTTGGTGGATTGCTCTCTCAACTGGATTCTGAAGGACTGGAGCACCCCATGAGGTACTGTTCCCATACCCTCAACATATGCAAGAGGAACTATACAGTTATAGTGAAGGAATGCTTAGTTGTGATCTACTCCTACCAAAAATTCAGAGTGTACCTCCATGGAGTACATTTCACAGTAGTAACAGACCACACCTCTCTTCAATGGCTGAAAACACTGAAGGATTCCAAAGGCTGCATTGCTTGATAGGACATTAAGCTCCAAGCTTACAACTATGAGACTGTCCACTGCACAGGAACTGTACATCAGAATGAAGACTGTCTCTCTTGTCTTCCCCCTGTTGCCTTAGTCTCCCCTATGGCTGCCATACTCTATTAAAAGCATATGAAGTATCCTTATTTTTGTAGGGAGGAGTTAATAGAGATACAGAAGGACCTCAAAAAGCTGGCTACTGACACAAAGGTTTCCAGAGGGCAACTCCTAAAGCTCTACAGAGACTCCTGGCACCCATAAATCTGATCTTCTCTTCACATGGATTAAGTAGTAGTAGCACACAAAACTAGTGGACATGATGACATACAGAAGACGCTGGCCATGCTACAGTAACACTGCTTCTTAGAGGTAATGCATGCAGATTTAGTTGAGACACTAGCCAACTGCCACAACTTCAACATCAAATGCCCAAAGATAGTCAAGTTCCAGTACAAACTAGCCTGTCCTGAGTTTGCTTTCCACACAGTTGCTATCAATATATTGGGTCCCTTGCCAATCACCAACAGCAAGAACAAGCTCATTATTGTAGCTGTGGACCATCTGACTAAATGGGTAGAAGCTAAAGCAATTCCCAACTAATCTGCACTAGTGACAGCCATGTTCATATTGGAGAACATTGTATACAAGCATGGCTGTCTCCAGATCCTGTTGAGTGACAATGGTATTGATTTCACCAGTCACATCATTCCCCACTTCTGCCAACTGATGGGAATCTGTGGGACGCTATCCCCCCTTATCACCCATAGACAAATGGCATGGTAGAGTGCACTAATGGAAGCCTGGTCCAGATACTCTGGAAGCTCAGTCATCAACATGAGACTGAATTGGATACCTTCCTACCTGCAGCCACCTTTGCATACAAGATTGGCTACCACTGCGCCACTAAAAAGCCTCCTGTTCAGCTACTTTATGGACAACAACCAGGGTTTTCACCCTTACTGTACTTCCTGATAGACCAAACTGGCTGTGTCCCCAGAGGCATACCTTAACAAGCTTGTTCAAACCCTCATCTGCTTTCAATTGGAAGCCTACACCAAAAACTGAAACCATAAGTTGCAGGACCTAGAACAAGCTGCGTCCAAAAGCCCTGCACTACTCACTTATCTGGTAAGAGACTCAGTATAATTCTTCATTAATAGAGGGTATGGCCACAAATATAAACTTACCCCCCTTTGGCAAGGCCTAGTTCAAGTTATCAGAAGACTGGCCCTGACTTCTACACCCTGAAGGAGCCCCATTCTGAACAATTGATCACTAGAGTACACACTCAGTATATGAGTGCTGCTCCTAGTGACCAAGATAAGCCCCAAAGAGGACAACAACCCAAAAAACAAAAGCCTAATTAAAAAATTACACAGGTTGTTGTCCTGTTTGTGATAGTGATGCACCAAATGTATGAGGAATAATAATTAAAGAAAAAGGTATCTATTGTGACCAATAAGACTCTTCCAATACTGTACCAACTGTTCTATCACCTGAATGGCAGCCAGAAAATACAACTGATTGCCTACAAATCCGCAAAGCCAATGACCAAGGATTGGGCAACAAACCCCCCAGGCAAGAGACACAATTGACCCCAATATTCACAGGAAAGACAATCCCCAAAAAGATATAGTCCCACATGTTAGTCTTGCAAATAGTGTATTCTACTGGAGCCTGACCACCTACCCCATAGAACACCAACAAGACTCACTCAAGGAAGACACCTGTGTTTCCTTCTTGCTTGAAGTCACATTGATTGGTTCCCCAAAGGACCAGGTTACCTGCCGTCACCATGGGTACCAAGTGCCCTGTCCCCTCTACTGAGTATGCCTTCACCACTTCTTGAAAGGAACACCAAATACGCTGTTTGAAGTTTTCAGTAGTCAAACAGCTGACTGTTTTGGTCTTGGTTACCCCAGGTGTCCCCCAAGCTTGGGTTTTTCCTTAACCAGATTAGACACTGTTACCTGTTGAAGCCCTAAGAGTACTTTTCCACCAAATTGGAAGTCCTTCAGCTGCTCTTACAAGTAACTCTCCACTGCACACATGAAGAATCCTAATGAAAACTATTGCCCTCCTGCAAATTGGCCCCCATCACATCTCTTGATTCCCCAAAGCCAGGAAAAGGGAAGAAAATATCATATATGTGCCTACTAATGATAACCAAGGCCCCACTATCTGCTCTAGTTGAGTTCCCCAGCCCAGGTACTGGCCATCCACATCATAAAGAATTGTCAGCTTATGGGCGGCCTCCTCCACTGGTACTGGTCTCTTACGCCTGGCTCTCTTGGTGATAACCACCTGCACCTTCTTCTGTTCTATCTTAGGAGTTCTCTTTGGGTATCTGTCTTTCATGACCGCCCTCTTGGGACAACACACCTTTTAATTTCTTTGTCTAATCCAGTAGGAAGGAAATGTTGCAGATCCCTAATGGATTAAGACAATAGGATGTCCATCTATGCCATCAACAATAGAACACTTGTGCAATTTTTATAGTTCTATTGTGCTTGTTATTTTGTGTCTACAACTTGTTTTAATATGCCTGAAAAATGACATTTGAAATTATATGGTATTTTACATATGCCGCAGGCTTTAATTCCAGGATTGATTATAGATACAAAGCCTCCAGTGCCACTTTCCTTCATGTGGAAAGATGTGAAACCAGTTTTTTTTGTGTGAGCATTTTTGGAATGCCACTTTCCCTTGCCTCAATTTTGAAAGTCCTTATATTGATGCCTTCTTTAATTGGTGGCAATTCCTCTTTCCATCTATGTAACATCTCCACTATCAAATAAAGAAATATGTTTTGTCTAATTATCTTTATTTCTTCTGTCTTGATTAAGACTGCAATTATATCAACTACAGGTATAGTGTTGATAATTAAGAGTATTGACTAATTTTTTGTATAATTAATGCAACCCAAGGCAGAATTTTACGACACATGATGTGGGTTTTAAACTTGAATACCTTCACCCTCAGAGCAGTGGAGCTGGTTACCTCTAAAGTAGTATTTGGCCTCCTAAATTTTGCAAACAGTTACATTTCAGAAGGTTCCTAAGGGGATCTTCATTCTGTAAATAAATAATTGTATGGGCCCTGTATATTTCCAAGTGGTAGGACCATGAATTGTCTCTCTCACATCTTCTACCCAAATGTTGGGAAAGGGGAATAGTATATGTCAGGGAACCAACCTTGGTTATTTGGATCAATTTCTTACGGGATTTGGCGGGCTGTGTAGTTAGTGGGAAGAGCCCATCATAAGATTGGTGCTAACTTAAAGAGGTATAACATAGATTTAACCACCCAAGACCGCTGGCTAGAGGCCAGGGTGATAGTGTCAATCACCCCAGTAAGGGTGATGTAAACTATTCCAAACAGCTTGTTGGTATGGTATAAGGGGAGTTCTGGTGCAGATGTGGGCATCAGTTTGGGGGTAAGAGGTGGCTTTGTGTCCATTTGGTAGGCAGGGAAGAAGTTGCACTTATCTTTAAATATATGGGGCACTGTAATAAACCAAGAGCACTTCCTGTTAAATCTGGTCAACTCTTTAGTTTTGGCCTATTTATCTTTCTCCTATATGCAGTCAGAGATACAATCTCTATATTCAGGCTTCAAAAGGTACTTCATGAAGTGGACAGGACCAAAGAGAGCACCTGGCAGACAATAAGTTGTGGGCGGTGAGGCAGGTGGGCCAGAGGGAATAGAGTTGAATTGGAAGATAACTAAGATAAAATATGACAATATCTGGGAATACCAATATATCATAACCTTTATTTGAAAATAGCAATAAATTCTAGTACAGGGTTCACAGGTTTATATGGTACTCCACTGCTAGAATTTACATCTACTATATGGGATTCATCATAAGATTGGGAAATTATAATTTAGGTGGGCAAGACGCTGTAAGGATTGGAAATCCTTCCAACTTGAATCTTTTAATTGAGGATTCAGGAAAAGTACAGAATCCTTTGTTACTAGATCATCTTCATGAGATTAATATTATTCCTGTACCTGGAAAAAGTAAATATTGTGCAATGATATTTAGTTTGATGAAGAACCAAATTGTGAACAATATGATTGGCAAAAAATTCTTTACAGGTCAAGATTTTGGGTTTGGATTATTTCATTATCATTACCCACTTTAGGGTTCAAATCTGGGTCCTTCAGATCAGGCTAAACAATCTGTGTGGAAGAAACAGTTGGTTAGAAGTCAAAGCAAAAGCTTATCTTGGTTTTCAAATTTGAAAACAGGTTCTGTTAAGGTCCAGCAGCATATACAGCCAATGAATTTAAATCCAATGCACAAAAACAAGCTTTCAATCAATCAGAACTTGGCTAAACTGAAACAACCAATAATGAATTACCAACAGAAATGATGGCCACTAAGGACAATGCAACTACAAAGAAATCAAATCATAATGCAGATGATTATCCAATCACTCCACCAGCTTGGACAGAACAACATCCCACCCTTCACAATTTGCAGTTCCTGACTCAATTAGCTGGTTTGGCTGCTGCAAGCTGCATCCTGAAGTCCTGCTGGCAGCAGCCAAACCCAAATGACCAAGCAGCAAGTAAATTAATGGTAACCTACCCATCCCAAATTACATCACACATCATTCCACATTTCCAAACCAAAACTCCCAGTATTTAGTAAGAGACACTGGGAGTTTGCCCAGTGCTCTAACAACTTTGATTCTTGGATCAATAGATTTGGTTTTCTATATTCTTTACTTAGTAAATTAGTAGATTCAAAATTAACCTTCCAATGATCTGGAAGCAGAAACTTCTTCTGCTTTTGCTCTTCCTAATTTTATGGATTCCTGTTCTGAAGGTTGCAAATTTGATTCCAATATCCAAGTCAAGGATGCTACCAAATCTTTGGCTTGGGATTATTTATATACTAAGCATCATTTTCCTCCCACTTATTATAATACTACTCCTCTGCCTTATTTGCCTCCTCCTCCCCCCCGTAATTTGCCCAGGAGCACCTTGGTACGTCTTGACTTACGTGGCAGTATACTATGGGTTGACTCATTTTGCTCCCTTCTTGGGTTCTTATAAATTATGGGTTATCTGGTTAATACTTTGATGGTTGGGATTCCTATATTATCTTCTTTGGTGGGTTTACATCCTTCTTCTCCTCTACATTACTTGGGTTCCTTCCTCAGGAATGGATCCCTGAAAGACGCACAGGTTTTGGGATAGCAAAATGACACTGTTGCAGGAGGCTATTCATCAGCTGGATTTTTAGTAAGGATGACACAACCCTTCTGTTCCTGAGAAAAAATCTTTAGAGCAGCCTTTAGGTTTGTATTTTCTTCAGGTGGGGGTCTTGATTGGCCACTAAGGTAGACATTAAGCTAATGGTGGAAATTTCTTTGCCTCAATCAGTAAAATTTTTTTCTTTCACTGGGTGTCATGGTTGCCAAGTCCTCACTAACATATTCACTCTTAAGAGTATTTGTGGTCTGAGATCAAGAGGATTTGATCCCAAAAAAACTGTGGGCAGCTGGCCTCCTGGTTGTTAGGGCTGGCAGCCCGTGTGCAGTTGTGACCAGGGTTCAAAACCTTCTCCATACCTTGGGTTTTAGAAAGAAAAAACTTTAATTTTTGAAAGTATAAGCAGAAGTGTAGAAGGTTTTCAAGGAGCCAAAATCCTGGGGAGGAATGAACAAGACTTTCAAGAGAACAGGAAATAACAACAAGAGAAAGGGAGTTTCCAAGCCATGATTTTGATACACTCTTCCAAGAACTTTATACCCCTAAAGGAGGACAGACCCAAGCAGATATCATGATTTATGGAGAAGATGCTAAGATAATGATGAAAAAAAGTCTTGAAAGAGTTTTCAGGACTTAAAGTAAGATATAATGCACTGGTATTAGAACTTAGTCACTTGAAGAATGTCACCCCAACCCAGTTGGTCCCTGGCTTTGATCCAGGACACCTGATGGCTACCTCCCAGGAGCAGGAGCGCCACAGTTATCTTCACCAAACACAAATACTGTAGTACATTTAGTTTTGCTGTAAAACTTCCTTCTAATACCCCAAGGAGAGATGTTGTAGCACCATTGATTACTCTATCTTGGGAAATAAGTCATCAATAAATGACTCAAATACTGAGTAAAAGGTGGCCCCAATACCCTATCCAGATATTACACTAGGATCAATCCCTTGATTTCCAATGAACTGATTTATCTCAAGCCATATAAAATACATGGTCTTGTCAGTAATACTACTGACACCAAAGACTTCCTGGTTGACCTGCTTTCAATATGGAAAATACACTCAAGAATCTCATCCACCACTCCACAGTTTCAACAGAATTTTCTCACACTAAAGAAACTGGTCATTTTAATGGGATAAAAGGCCAAACAGATTTTAATAGATGAAAAAACAATTCAAAGTTACCCGCCAGCTTCTGACCTGCTGGTTTACCAGCCTTTATGCCACCCACCCACAGGCTCAAAGCAGCCAACCTCTCAGGAATGAGACCCCAAATTAACCAATCAAGCCAGGGCCCCCATCCAAGTTCCTGGGGGTAAAACTAGGCCAAAACACTCCCAAAATAGACCCAGGATTTTATCTGAGTCCCAGCCATTTTCTGAAATATGCAGATCTAATCATTGGTCAGCAACTAGAATTCATTCATCATCAGAAGAATAATGAAGAACAAGAGTTTAGCCTTGATTCAATTTTCAATCCCCAAAAGTACCATCTAGACTTTTGGTATCCCTAATATAATGTTTTTACTCCCACTTACAAAACTTTGCATCATGTGATATACTATAAATAAAGTACTCACCCTCAATTATAGATTGTGCTATAATTGAGGGTTCCCCCTCAATTATAATATTATATAAATCAATCTCTTACTTAAAAACTAAGAGCAGGAAACTACTAAGCTTTATTTATCCCAATCCAGAAAAAACACAAATCATCTTCTTTTCTCAAATGTGTTAACATCCTGCCTAGGGATTAGGGGATACCAACATGAGTCTCCAGTGTTTGGACCCATACTACAAGGAGCCAAAGAAATGTATCATGAGAAGTCAACACAACTTAACTTTTTCATACACCACTACATGTTCACCCCTGGTTTTGCCTCCTTCTACCACATCCCTCAAAGTTTAAACTTATATATATTATGTCCAGCCATACTTTACAGGAAGTTTTGGCTGCTACAACACACACACCAAGGTTATCAAGTGGTGGATGACTGTCTATCCCATTGTAACAGCTCTGCAGGTTTTCAGTTCTCCAACTTGATGTCACATCCAATCCAGCTAATACCAGCCAGCCTTGGGTAGTACAGATCTACATAGACACTTGAAGCAAATCAACAAGCTATATACAGCTCTTGTCTTATTTCAATAAAGATATTAATTCTCTTATAAATCTTCTCCTTATCTTGTATTTTATACTTTCAGGAGAATATACTTGCCTCAACATCTCTGATTACTCTCTCTTGGAAAATCATTTCCTCAAAAAATAACTTGACTGCCAAACAATAGGTGGTATTATTGCCACACTCCAACATTGTACAAGGATCAAAAATTTCAAATCCTATAAGGAACAATACTTAGACAATCCTCAGAATTGTTTGTCATAAATGGACACTATATGGCTTGTCATGATACTATACAAAACTTCTATTTTATATCAAGTAAAATAACACTATCTTCTTTAATTTCCCCTTTATTTGTTTTATATGCTTCCAAGAAGTTTATACTCAACATTTCCTTTTTCATAAAATAACATAAATCCAGTTTCAGCCTTTAAGTTTTCTAATTTCTGTTTCAAAGAAGTTTGTTTTGTGGCTTAAACTTCTAACGGATTAAAAAGTGTTTTTATGAAATGAAACCATGTTTTCTCTCAAAGTTGTTAATTTCTCCCTCAAGGTCTCCCATTAAAGAGATATTTTTTAACTCCCACCCATAAAGGATTCTTCTTGAACTATCTGGGTTCTTTCTTGAAGGCTATAAATTTGAAAAAAAGATAAATTAACTTTACCAACTATTAATTGATTTTATTTGTCAAGCACATTTTGATATCTGCATTTGTAGCAGGCACTAGTGACACCTGGGTGCCGATTGACATCTAAATATTTCCCTTTTAATGTTTTAATTCATGATTTAATTTGTCGTAGGATGCTTGCTTAAGCAAGAAGGGCAATCTGGAGTTGGTTCAAGTTAAAACGCGCCCTTTTTGGAGCTGGGGTAACGCGTCTCGTTTTCTTGCTATAGCGGACGCTAATTGGGATGGGCTCATCCAGTCACCGTCTGGAAATCCAGCTTGACTTCTCCGAGCATTTCAACCCAATGGAATTAAATTCAGCAAGCTGGAGCTTGGCTATAGGGGCTCCTAAGGAGCCAAGCATCCGTTCAACACGGCATATTCCGGTTTAGATTTTTTGAGGGATCGGTGAACTTTATAAGCGCCCTGTTGGTTAAAACTTTGAGCCGCAAGAAAACTTGTGGAGCTTAGGTTGAAGTGACAACCAAAATGGCGGGTAAGCCTATTTTTTACGCCAACGCTTTGTCCAGACAAATCACTCTGGGGAGCTGAGCTGTTGAAACCATTTAAGTTGGTTTCAAACCTTTGTGAATCAGTGGGGCGCATTAAATAATATTAATAGAACGACAAATAGAATAACATAGTTCAGCCATTCTTTAGTTGCAGGTTTCATTTGAATCTGACTGGCTAGTTAGCTTCAATTTCTGCACAGATCCGATTTGTAAAGACCACTAAAATAGACTCCTATTGAATACCTATCAAAACAAACGATGTACATAGGACAAATGGCAGGCTTTATGTGGTGCATATCATCAAAGTAAAACATCTCGCAATGTAATCAATCATTGCGACGTAAATTTTCGTCCAACTAAGGCTAGAAATTATGAGTGCGGGATGTGCCTTATACTGGCTACGTCAAGCAGCAAATCGGCTCGCCCTTGAAGGAAGTGCTGCAATAAGCGGAGTCGTGCAAATAAACTCAAGCCTTGATATCGGAAAAACCAACCAATTAAAGCGATGCACGGTGCGTGATTTTATGCAGCCAATCGTTTGCTTGAAGGCTTGCAGAGTAGATGGATGAAATCATATTGAATTGGGCAAACTGGCAGCGAAAAAATTCGCAGGGTATACTAAGGCGACAGAGCCACCGTCAGCGCTCCTTTCCCAATCCCTTCACTCATCTTTCCCTCACCCATAGAATGCCTAGTCTTTCCCAGGAACTCGCTAACCTGAAATTGACTGCAGGACCTAGCGTCGCTGAGTCTCTTAAGGCTCTTAGCACCGTCAAGTCCTCTGCTGACCTCCAAAAAGCTGCTGACTCTATTGCCCAAGTTGTCAAAGACAATGGTATTGGAGCCTTTGCTGCTGATGATCTGCTGGAGAAGCTTTCTAAAAATATTGTTAGCAAAGCCAGCCCTGAAATCCGCGAAGGTGCTATTCTTACCTATGCTGCTCTTCATGCTGCTCTTGGTCGTTCTGCTGATCCCTTTATCTTTGCTGGTCTCCCTGGAGTTCTTGAAGCCCTCAGTGATAAAGCTGGCTCTGTCCGTCAGGCTGCTGATGCTTTCCTCAAGAACTATATTTCTACTATTTCTCCTTATAGTGTTAAAGCTCTGCTCCCCATTCTTTTCCAAGCTCTTGAGCTCAATGCCAAGTGGCAGACTAAGGAGGGAGCCCTTAACTTAATTGCTTCCCTTGCTGATCCTGCCCCTATCCAGGTCCAAAACAATCTCAAGGACATTGTTCCCATTGTCTCTGATGCCATGTGGGACTCCAAGCCCCAAGTCAAGACTGCTGCCAAGGCTTGCATGACCAAGGTCACCAAGTGTGTTGGTAATGGTGATATTGATCCTTTCCTGCCTTATCTGATTGACTGCATTGCTAATCCTTCCCTTGTCCCTGAGACTATCTACAAGTTGGGTTCCACCACCTTTGTGCGTGCTGTTGAGGCTCCCACTCTTTCTATCATGGTGCCCCTTCTTGTTCGTGGTTTGAATGAGCGCCCTACCAATGTTAAGCGACAGACCTCTGTTATTATTGACAACATGTGTAAGCTTGTTGATAATGTTGCAGATGCTGAGCAGTTCTTGCCCAAGCTTCTGCCTGGTCTTGAGAAAGCCATTGAGGTTGTTTCTGATCCTGAGTGTATCACCATTGTCAAGCGCGCCCACGCTACTCTCTACCGTGTTGGTGCTGGTGGTAACAAGACTGTTTCTGCTACTGCTGCTCTGGAGAAGCGTTCTGAGATGATCCGCACTACTCTCAAGTCTCTCATCTCCCAAGCCATTGGTTTCCCTGTTGAGGACAATTATATGGTTAAAACAGCTGTTGAGTTTGTGTCTGTTCTCTCCCTTCAGGCTGTTGATATCCAGTCTTTTGATTTCAATGACTGGAGCTCTGAGTTCTTCACTCCCTGCTTAACTTGGGTTCTTAATGACCAGACTGAGTCCATCTGCCAGTCTTTCTTGAAGCTCTGCATTGCTGAACATGAGCGTGTGCTTAAGGAAGCTGCTCCTGTTGAGGAAGAGGATGATGGTGAAGTTCTTTGTGATTGCTCTTTCTCCCTTGCTTATGGTGCTTTGATTCTCTTAAACAACACCAACTTCAAGCTTTACAAGGCGCGTCGATATGGTCTTTGTGGTCCTAATGGAGCTGGTAAATCTACCCTCATGCGTGCCATTGCCAATGGTCAGCTGGATGGTTTCCCCTCTCCTGATGAGCTCAAGACTGTTTTTGTTGAGCATGCCCTCCAGGGTGATGACTCTGATATGACTCCTGTCACCTACCTTTGTGACAATGGTGCCTATGCTGAGTCTGAGGTTGTTGAACTTCTCTCCTCTGTTGGATTCACCCAAGACATGATGTCCAACCCCATCACCTCCCTTTCTGGTGGTTGGAAGATGAAGGCTGAGCTTGCCCGTGCCATGTTGTGCAAGCCTGATATTCTCATGCTGGATGAACCTACCAATCATTTGGACACTACCAATGTTGCCTGGTTAGAGAACTATCTCATCAGCCTTCCTGAAGTTACCTGTATCATTGTCTCTCATGACTCTGGGTTCCTTGAGAATGTCTGCACTGGTTTCATCCATTATGAGAACCGTAAGCTCAAGATCTACAAGGGCAATCTCTCTGAGTTTGTCCGCAAGGTCCCTGAAGCCAAGACTTACTATGATCTCTCTGCTTCTCAGCTCAAGTTCTCCTTCCCTACTCCAGGCTACCTTGAGGGTATCAAGTCCAAGGACAAGGCCATCATCAAGATGACTAATGTTGACTTTACTTACCCCAACACCACCCGCCAGATTGTTCATGACATCTACTTGCAGTGCTCCCTCTCTTCTCGTGTAGTTGTGCATGGCCGCAATGGTGCTGGCAAGTCTACCATCATCAAGATCCTGACTGGTGAGATGCTGCCCACTAATGGTGACGTCTGGAAGCATCCCATGTTGCGTGTTGCCTATGTTGCTCAGCATGCTTTCCATCACTTGGAGCGCCATCTTGACAAAACTCCCAATCAGTACATCCAATGGCGTTACCAGTATGGTGAGGACAGAGAACTTCTTGAGAAGGAGACTCGCCAGATGTCTGATGAGGACCGCGTCCAGATGGAGAAGGTCATTGTCTATGAAGGCAACAAGCTTCAGATTGAGAATCTGTTTGGCCGCCGCAAGCTTAAGAAGTCCTATGAGTATGAAGTCAAGTGGGTTGGTAAGCCCTATGATGAGAATACCTGGATTCCTCGCGACCAGCTTGAGCAATGGGGCTTCAGCAAGATTGTTCAGACCTTTGATGACAAGGAAGCTGCCCGTGCTGGTCTCTATGCCCGTCCTCTCACCTCTGCCAACATCCAGAAGCATCTTGAAGATGTTGGTTTAGAAGCTGAGTTTGCCACCCACTCCCGTATCCGTGGTCTCTCTGGAGGTCAAAAGGTCAAGGTTGTGCTTGCTGCTGCCATGTGGGATCATCCCCATCTTCTGGTCATGGATGAACCTACCAATTACTTGGATCGTGACTCTCTTGGTGCCTTGGCCAATGCCATGGCTTGCTTTGAGGGTGGTGTTATCATGATTACCCACAACACTGAGTTTGTGAAGCTTTGCCCTGAGAAGTGGCATGTTGAGAATGGTACCATGACTATTGAGGGTGGTAAGCAGTTTGTCAGAGAGAAGATTGAGCACAAGGTTGTTGAGACTGTCAAGGATGCCTTTGGTAATGTTGTCAAGGTTAAGCAACCCAAGAAGGAGCTGTCCCGCAAGGAGAAGAAGGCTCTTGAGAAGAAGAGGAAGGCTGCTCTTGCCAATGGTGAGACCATCTCTGAAGATGAGGATGACTTTGACATTTAAGTACTTCATACTTCATTTCCCTTACTGAATATACTATATTTCACCATTTCTTAGTTTTTTCTTTTTGTCAGACTTTATTTTTGACTAATCTAACTCAAACTGGTTATATCAAATGCTTGGCCAGTACAAATATTTTAAACCTTTTGTTTTTCTGAAACTATTTACATCACTTGTTACCCCTAGGCTTTGGGCCATCCTATCAAACTATTTTAAAATACTCAGGTATTAAAATACCCTTTTGACTGTGATGGCTTAGAATAGGGTCAAAGTATGGCCAGTTGCTAGCAGCTGGGAATTGATGGCAAAATCTTTTTGCAGCTGAATTGAGTATTCAACCCTCATTTTATCAAGCCAAATAGAGTTATGAAACTCACTTAATCAACAGATGGCCACTTGGCTCTCATGATATGATAAAACTGAACTTGGTAAATTAAGTTGCCCGCCAATCTTGCAGCAAGCTTGCATGGCTTGGTGCCACTTTCACCCATACAATGGCTGAAGCAAATTATCATTCAGACAATCCCAGCCTACAAAAACATTACATCATAGCTTTGCTCAAGAATTTGAGGGCTGAAACTTTGTTTGTCATAATAAAAGAGGTAGCAAGGCTAGCTCAGTTACTAATCAATCAAACAAGGGAAGAGTCAGTTCTGACAATGGCTATTATGTATGGGCAGCTAATTATTTTTGCCAGCACTCCAGTTGCTGCATTTGCCTGCACCAGGGGTGGAACCAAACTATGGTAACAGTATGGTTGGTGAAAAGTGGAGCCAAGGTATGGTAAAACTGACTTTTAACTGCAAATGCTAAGTATAAATCAATTTAAGGTCGTAGTGTAAACTTAAACCCTAGCTACAACTTTGAGCCAAATAGCATTATGGTATTGCTGTAGCAAATTCTGATTTGCTACAAATTTCTTGAGATTTATTCCAGTTAACTTGAATCAAAGTTTTGTAACTGACCTATAATTTCTCTCACTTGTCTCACAATAAACCATCTTTATCTTGCACCCTACACTTTTGTGCTTATATTAGCTAATATGCAGAGGCAGGTGCTGCTATCTCCTGCTGTGGCTTGCCCCTGTTTATCACTTTTCTTATTTATGTTGTTTCTGTAATATTTGTTGTTTACCATAACTTATCATCCCCTTCCAAGTAGTGATATTTGATTTTAAGGGGATCTACTTTTCAATATGGTTTAGCTTTTCTGATGCTTTTAATTATTAGATGTGCTTTGATTACTTTCAAATCAATTGTATTGAGCCAGATTATTGTAGGTTGATGAAGTGAAAGTCAAGTATAGTGGATCACATGTACTCATGAAAATTGCCTCTTTAGAAGTTGGATGCAGTTTATGCCCAAACCCCAAGCTAAATTTTCAAGAATTTATGGGTAGTAATAACCAGCAGCTTAATATTATCTTTAAAAAACATGCAAACTCTATCCCAAATACTTAATATTTTCTATTAGTACTGTAAATTCAGAACCTGAACGTAAAAATGCTGGATTGTCAAATCCTTGGTCTAAATTTTGAATCACTTTTGCGGGATGGCCTTTTTTTAATTAAATTGATTTTTTTGAGTATTTATTTGAATATTTAAAAATACAGGAACTCATAGACACTTTTCAAGTTTCAAGTCAAACTGCATATTTCCAATGGACAAAATGAATTAACTGGAATCAGATTTGAAGTGTTCAAATCCATCAACCATTTTCATTAAGTTTACTATGTTTTTTTGGAATTGCGGGATTGTCAAATCCATGAACCAAATTTCAAATCACTTTTGAATACCACTAGTAAACTCAGATATCAATTGCGGGAACTGGAATCCAAATTTAATGTACAGTAAGCACACTAAGAAACACCAACCCAAATAAAGAAGCTCCACCACAACTAAAATCAAACTAAAAATTCAATCTCAATAACCATAATTAGACATAAAAAGTTATTAAACTTTAAAATTATCCAAAACTGGAAAGGATACAATATTATACACTTCAAATTACGGATATATAAATTCTGTTACTATTCAAGGCTAACTCAAGAGAAAATAACTACCCACAAATAAACCAATAAATTCAAATAAATACATATTTAATCTAATATATATATTTTTTATTTTATTTTTATGGACTGTCAATCACATTCTCAACCTGCTCCTGCACCAGCCCGCGGGACAGCCTGTCCACAAGGGCGTCCCAGAGGGTCCAAGAGCAGACCCAGAACCCAACTTGAGGGGAGTCATGCTGATACACAGGCCTCACAAGGTGTCATTGCCAGCCAACCACCTCCCGCATCCCAAGCCCGATCAACCAGCCTGAATCCCAGACAGAAGCCACTCTCAAGGCCTGCCACAAAAGTCTCCTACACCAGGGTCATCAGGAACACTGAGGTTACTTACACCTCCACTTTATACCCAGTCGTCACCCGGCCCTGCACTCTTGACCCAAGAGTTGCTACTTCCTGCCCCCGCGTCTTTGATACCTCCTATCAGCCATTGGCCACAACTGAGGAGCCATCTGTGCCTGTGTCTTATGCCACCATTGACAGTGCCAGCGCAACCAAGCATGATCCTACCTTCTACACAAAGGTCCCCATCCCCTGTGTTGAGCCTAGTAGCCAAGATGCTGTGGTACCTGCCAAGGGCCAGTGTTGGTTGACGGATAGTCAGTGTGAAGCTCTCCTCAACTGCTTGAACGGGGAAATGGTGGTTTGGGATATTGCGTCTCAATTTGGTGTCACAGCCAGATACATTGCTGACATCAATACCAAGTATGACAACACCGGGCAAATTGCTGAATCCACCAAGGCTAAGCAGCAGCCCAAACTCCTTCAGCCCATTCATATTGATGCAATCAAGCAGTGGGTAGCCAAGGATTGCCACCTGGACACACTTGCTGTCCAATCAATGCTTGCCACAAAGTTTGGGCTTTCTGTTTCTAAAACCCTTGTTTACAAAGCAATGGTTGATTTGGGCTTCTTGTGGAAGGTGCTCGGAGTTTCTCCATACAATAGGAACAGTGAAAATACCATCAAGGATTGACACATTTATGCTGAGACATATCTGGCACTAAGGGAGACTGGTAATGCCCAGTTCTTCTATATCAACAAATCATTGTTTTCCTCCTCACTCAGGTCTAGGCATGGGTGGGTCAAGAAGGGGTCCAAGGACAGCGTAGCCCATTGTGCAGCTGTCCGTTCCCAGACCTATTCCATGGTTACGCTTCTTGGTCCTTGCGGGTTGGACCAGTATCAGATGATTAAAGGCTCGCATAACAGTGGGTCCTTTCTCAATTTTCTCCAAGCCGTCAAGAAGTACCTTTGGATAAATTACAGCGGCACAACCAACGTTGTTGTGCTTGATAATGTTGGGCTCCACAAAGTGGATCTGGTTGTGTCTGAGTTCCCCTCATTGACAAAAACAGCCATTCTGCCAGCCACCGCCTTGCAGACTGCCCAATGAGACTCCTCTTCCTTCCGCCCTATTCTCCATTTCTGAATCCAATCAAGGAGGTGTTTGGTTGGATCAAGAATAAGGTGAAACAAGGCCTCCCTCAGGACACAGTGGATCTCTTCAACATTCTCGAGATCAGCCAATTTGCAATGCCACCCAATGTGGTGGCAGCTTTCTATGAGCACTCAGAATCCTTCCTCCCAAAAGCCCTGGCCTCCGAGCCAATCAGATAAATGGGCACTCTGGGTTTTATTTAGTTTGTTTTTATTAGGACTCAATAATTATTATTTATATATAATAATGTGACTTTTGAATGTATTATAGAAATATAAGAATACATAGCAAAGGTAAGTAAAATTAATTATACTAGGTATGAGGAATATATTTTTATTATAATGCACTGAATATTATTATTGGCTTTTGCACTAACAAATAAATAAATTAAAAAAAGATAGAAATAAATTAGTTTATTTAAATAATTGTGAATCCTTGATGGTACTTTGGCTTTTTTAAGCCACAAATTGGACCTTGCATGTCATCATCTGATCCTTGTTATTT
Organism: Entomophthora muscae; assembly: GCA_014839935.2. Taxonomy (NCBI): domain Eukaryota; kingdom Fungi; phylum Entomophthoromycota; class Entomophthoromycetes; order Entomophthorales; family Entomophthoraceae; genus Entomophthora; species Entomophthora muscae. The sequence continues at coordinate 126,776 of QTSX02007227.1, forward strand.
CAGTGCCACTATAACCACATACACGGCAACCAATGATTTTCATGTATTTCTTACTAATTAGTACTTAGGACGCGGGTCAAGTATATCATATATGTTTATCAAATCACATTACAAGGGAAAGATAATTCGAGTTCTAAACAATCATTTGTTTAGAATAATAGTGGAGCGGGCCCCATGATGAAGATAAATTCAATTCTTGATGTTTATCTATGTGATAAATAAACCTGTACTCAACGAGCTAATAAATAAAAACATTTTTAACTTATTTTTAATATTTGATGTGATTACAACTTTAACTAATGTCTTGTAATATATTTAGATATATTAATATTATAATTTACATACTAAAATTTAAAATAAAAATTAAAATATTAAAAGTAAAATTATAATTATAAATCTTAAGAGTTAAATATTAAAGTTTAAATAATCAAAATATAACAATTTTATTAAATCATGCTTTATTCAATATCAAAATATTTGATATTAAAAATTTTAATATTAACTTTTAGATACTAAATTTTTTAATAATTAAATATGTAATATTAACTTTTTTATAATAAAATTTTAATAGTACATATTTCAGTATTAAAAAATTTAGTATTAAAATATAAAAAGTAAAAAAAATTAATTTGCAAGGGGAAAATATTTATTGGGGGATGCTAACTGCAAAGGGAATGTGATTATTCTGGGGAATTATACCCCAAAATTAAATTTTCAGCTAATACATCTAATTGAATCCACATACTCTTCTGTACATTGTGGACAACCCCGGATGTGATTGCTAGAGGGGTGGCGCCCTGTACCCCAGTGGTTGCTGATTGTTTGATAAAAGGCAGGCGGGTGAGAAAATCAACTAGTAGGTTTTTTTGGGGGGGGGGGGCACATAGTACCCGTATAGTGTTGCCAATGCAAATGAGTCATACAGGACGTGCTTGACTATCCTATATCCATGTGGTGTCTTCTGGCAGTCAAGGACTACACAGCAAATATCCATATGAATAGGTACATCCTCCAACTTTTTGACGTTGGTTTTTAATATGCAGTGTAGGAGGATTCCCAGGTATACCGCAACATGGATTATCTGCGAGGTATACTTTTCTGAGAACATGCATGATTTTTTGAAAGTTTGAACTAACCTATTAATATAAGATGTTTGATTGGACTTGAAGAGGGTTCCGGGGGGGCGCCTGACTTGAATCAGCCCCCCAGGCCTCGGTGAACAATATTAATAAAGGTTTAAAATTATTCATGAGGACTGCATTCCGACTTTTCTTGACAGTGCCTTAAACACTTCATTAAAAATTGCAGTTTTTAAATATTCAGTTCCAATTTGAAAGTCAGTTTTTATTAAATTCTTTTCATATTTGTTGATGTTTGTGAAGGGGAATCTTTGAATGCTTTTGTACATATATTCATCAAAGTTCAGTTTGATATCCCCACAAATTTCATTCATTTCTTTGATTTTGATATTTGATCCTATTTCATATGCTTCCCTTATCCATGGCAAGCACCCCACGGGTGGTGAATATTCCCTATCTTGAGCTTCAATATTAAAAAAATATTCATATTCTGTTGAATTATTTTATTTATTTGGTTTTTATTTATTTGTTTTACAGGGGCCATCAGTGACTGGTAACCCCCGTAAAACCAACTCAGCGTAAAAGCTGCCACTTCCGCAACCTCATCCCCATTCCTGGTGATGACTAAAATAAATATAAGTAAAAAATAAAAAGACTTAATGATTGTTTTCTCTGTGGCCCCCTCAGCCACAGGTGCCACTTCAGAAAACTTCATGAGCGTTGGATGCTCTTCATTAATTTTTCTAGGCTTAATTTTTCTTATATTTCTTGCAACTTGTGTTTCTTCTTGGTTTTCAGTTGATAAAGATTCTGTATTTCTTGAAGTGCTTCTGCTTCTTGATTGTGTTTCATTTTCATCTGTTTCCATTTGATTGTTTCTCTTCATTGGTGTTAATTTCCTTTTGAATTTCAGTTCCTTCAATTAGTTTGATCTTATTGTTTTCTTTAGCCCCCTGCCAGAACTCCCACAAATTGTAGGCCACGTTGTTGAGCTTCAGACTTGATAAAATTGTTCCCTGTAGATTAAGTAATGCTTCTTTGTTCTTTTCATCTATAATATTTCCCAATTTATCCAGAGCATCTTCTTTTGACTGGATTAGTGACTGGCCCTTGTTACCCAGCTTTCCTGTTACTATTTCCCTGATATTTTTTCTATTTCAACAACCTTTTGCAGGTGTGCTTCTAATTTGTTGATCAAGTTATAGATTGTTGACATTTTGTTTGAATTCCATCAAAAAACTGGTTTTTATAGTACTATCTTCAACGCAGACATATTTTTCATCATCATTAATAAATTAAAGACAATAACATAAATATTGCATTAGAATATTGCAATTAGACATCAAATCTTGATATTTTGATATTATGTGCATAACTCAATGCATTTTGTTTAATGAAATCCATTGTAAACTTGGCCTTTTCCATTATAATTTAATGAAATGGACTGTGTTTATATTAGGGCCATTAACGCTTAGTACAAATATTGAAAATTAGTGCATTTTACAGCCTGTATATTTACCTATTGGTAATAATTCTATAAAATTTTTAGGTGAATTTTGCGAGGTAATAATAGTGTAATGTGTTAACAAATTACTGTTTATTGTCATTAATTGGCTGGTTTTCTTTGCTGTGGCAATTGTGCATTTTCTGATATTTGCACACTAGTATCCAATTGGTTGGTTTCACATCCAATTGCACAGGCAATAGGAAATCAAGTTGCCACCTCAAGACCAGATGTGGTTGGGATGGCGGCTTGATTTCCTATTGCCTGTGCAATTGGATGTGAAACCAACCAATTGGATACTAGTGCGTAAATATCAGAAAATGCACAATTGCCACAGCAAAGAAAACCAGCCAATTAATGACAATAAACAGTAATTTGTTAACACATTACATTATTATTACCTCGCAAAATCCACCTAAAATTTTTATAGAATTATTACCAATAGGTAAATATACAGGCTGTAAAATGCACTAATTTTCAATATTTGTACTAAGCGTTAATGGCCCTAATATAAACACAGTCCATTTCATTAAATTATAATGGAAAAGGCCAAGTTTACAATGGATTTTATTAAACAAAATGCATTGAGTTATGCACATAATATCAAAATATCAAGAGTTGATGTCTAATTGCAATATTCTAATATAATATTTACGTTTATTGTCTTTAATTTATTAATGATGATAAAAAATATGTCTGCTCATAATTTTAAGCTATTTGTAAAATGTACAACATTTTGTTAATTATGGGAAATTCTAATAACGTAAAAAATATATTATTAATTATGAACTGAAAGAAAAAAATCAATTTTAATGAGTTTTTACAAAGAAAAATTTTATTTACTAATCAAAGGACGGGAATGGGCGGAATGAACATTGCCTTCATGTGCACCCATGAAAGGGACAGCATCAGAAATAGTGGTGAGGGAATGGGTGGTGGTTTGGGAGTCAGGGTTGGAAGGCAGGTGGCTTGATGGGGGGGGTTGGGGAGGCAGGGTTTGTTGACTGGGAAGGGGCAGCAAGAGCTGATTGCTTCAATTGCTCAAATTCTTCCTCCATCACATATACTGGCTTGACAAAACAAATGGACTGGCGTGGGGGGAAGCAGGGGTCCTTTCTGGACTTATCACTATCACTTGCATAGAAAATGATGAGATCAAATAAGTCCTGGACGGACGCAGAAGGGAAAAGCTCATATCCCTTATCAATTTGGGTGCATAGTTTTTTGTAGGTGGCAGGCTTTAAGCGCCTGAGGGCAGAACCAAAATTGTAGAGACATACATCTGCAAGATGCATGTTGGCGTAGTTTATGGGGTAGGTCCAGCAGGTATGCCCCACAGCCCTGATTTCTTGGGTTGCCCATTCCCGCTGCTCCATCTCTGCACTCAGTACAATTGTGTGCTTGGTGTTTTGTGTGGCCCACTCCTCCAGCATGGCCTTGAGCTCCGTCTGGTAGGCATACCCATCTGCGGTGTTCAATATTGCCAAGTAATAATTGACACCCAATAGGGAAACTGCAAATAAAACCCCAACAAACCAATACAATATTGGGCCGCGCTTGTAAACGTCAGACTGGATACACTTCTCTTCAAAGTCTTGGATACTTGCAGATATCTTAGCATACAACAGGAAGATTATATAATTACAGGCCCTCATTGCCCTCCCTTTGATAAAATTAATAATATTTGAATTGTAGGGGTCAGTGTCCACCAAAATGGGGCCACTGAAAACTTGATTGGACAAGATTCTAGCAGCAACCACAACTCTGTGCATCCACAAATTCACCGTTCTTTTGTTGGTGAAGATGCCGTGGAGTCCCAACTGGAGACGTACCTGGACCAGGGGCATCCACGGATCACGTTCCATAATGGCCATCATAATGGGATGGGCTGTATCACCTTTGGTTGAAGTACGGGCATCAGTCAGGGTCTTCTTGGTAGGGAGGTCACAGTTGGCGTGGGCTCGCAGGGTCGCAGCCACAGTGGACTTTGCAAACCCCATTGCAGCCACAATTTCCCAAAGGGACATAAGCTTCCCTTGCTTTTCAACCATTTCAAGAACAATCTCCAGAGTGATTAGTTTTCTTCTGCGTCTTGCAGGCTGATTGGCTGGGGGAGGGATGTGTTCATCTTGGGAACTGGTAAATGTCATCTGATTGGCTGTTTTGGGATTCTGGGCTCTCTGGGTGACCCCATGGCTAAAATGGCTGGTTCTAGATGCCATTACTGATAAAGGATTTGGGTTGGCAGCTATCTGTGCATGATGGGCAAACAGGGCCATACTGGAAGTTGCAGGAGAAAGAACAGACTCCTGGGTGGGGCTTATGGAGGGGCCTGCGGGTTGGGAGTGGCCGTAGACAGAGGCTTCACCGTTAAGAGACCCTGCATAGCCCTGCATGATTTCATCAAGGCCAGGGAACAGCTCATTGACTTGGTTGTTATTGAAATAAGACATAATAACTTTTTATTAAAATTTTAAACTCATGAAGAGGAATGTATATTTTAGTCAATTTTATTGTTATATATATTAATTTTGTGAATATTATGATCTAAATTTTAGCTGTCCTAAATTGGAATAGGGTGATTTTTGAGAATGCCTATGATTCCTAAAAGAATCAGCACAAATCCACTCTAGATCCTTTAGCATCCTTTTTGAGACACCCATAAATACTAATTATTTCAAATTCCTTGCAATTATGATTTGAAACTTGGTTCTTGGATTTGACAATCCTGCAATTTCAGATTTGTTAAGTTTTACATGATGTCTATGATTTGTTTGAAATACAGCAAATCTCAAATTGTACATTAGAATCCCGCATTTCTGATTCATGTATCCCACATTTGTTTTCTGGGTTTTGTCTTTTGTTAGTTGAGTTATCTGCTCAAGAGATTCAAAATTTGCCAATTTAAATAAATCAAAAAAGTCAAATTAAATGGTTAATTTTATTTAATATTTTACTTTTCACTCAGCTGAGTTGCCCACAAAAGTGATTCAAAATTTGGACCAAGTTGACAATCCTGCATTTTTACGTTCAGGTTCTGAATTTATAGTAGTGATAAATCATATCTACACATATTATAAGTTAATTCTTTTCAAAGCCAAAATTTTGTGAGTTTCACACTTAAAAATACCACAAATAAAAACTCATCTAGATGTGTACTATAAAATAATGAAAAATAAAAGCAAATGCAGAAATAAAACATGGTCAAACATGAGATGCTCACCTTGTTTCTAACACCATTTTTTCTAGAAATCTATCTTCAACATTGATAAACCATTCTAGACATTTTAAAATATAAAATTTATTAGGAAATGCATAGAATATGTCAAAATGCCAGAAATAGGTACCTAGAAAAAAACAGTGTCAGAAAAAAAGTGGGTACCAACATAAGATGTAGATTTTATATGAGTTAAGTAAAGATTGGTTCAAATTTATTTCTATCACCTTAGCTTATGCAGCCATATTTTTCATCACCTAAATGAAGTCCTAACTTTTATAGAAACTTCTTCCATAATTTAAACATCAAAAAACCCAATCAATTCATATACACTTGATAAAATGCCTTTGTATAAGAGTAGCCCCAAATCTTGCTGACTAACTAAGACTTCACAATTTTCATCACATCAAGAATAAATAGCCTTTTTTGGGGTCAACACTATTGATAACAAACTATTTATAGTTCATTACTTGGAGTTGGAAGAAGACAACAGTCAAAGTAGTGATAGGAAATAGATTTATAATAATAAATTTTATGTCAAATGCTTTTCTCAGATAATTATAACTATTTATCAAAGCTATTTTATCTGGGTCTACTTTGTTGAACAATATGGTTAAGAAGAATACATCTTCTGGGGATTCATGTCATTTGGAAACTGCTCTTTCAAACTTGGAAAAAAACATCTTATTTTAGATAATATGATTGCTTCAAATTACAGTTTCTCATATCTGACTTTATTAAAGAGATTCAAACCTGAGATCAAACTTAAAATCAATGTAGGATAATCTAAATTATCAACAATGACTGAAATCAATTATTTGGACTGTAAATTTAATGCTGAAATCAGAACAAACTAATAAAATGCGCTCAATTCACTAATGTCATCCCAGAGGTTGCAGTATCAGTTACATAAGCTCTTAAAGAGTTTAATGTCAGGACTGAGATTTTAAGTCTCAACTGATGTTTCTTATTTTGTTGATATTTATGCCAAGACTTCTGTTTTGTTTTTTTGTTTCTCCTTTATCATTATTGGTTGTCTATATTTCTGCTAATACTGAACTGTTTTAGCACAAGCAGTGTCAGCCAAAAGCCTGCCATTCCAGCTTTCAGAATCTTATTTCTGACAATATATTTCTGATTTGAAATTATGAGTTAATCTTTATTAAACATAATTCTCCTATTATATTCTTTTTATGGAATCAGGTATAAAAGCCCTCACAGTTATATTATTCTAAGCAATCCAATCTCCTCCTGTTTAGGCTCATCAATAAACCTTTTGTCTCAATCCTAGCTTTATTTTTTGTATCCTATAGGAATAGTAATTTTTGATGATGATTGAGCACAGGATTTGATACATATGCAGACGTTAGTAAAAAATTCTGGAGTCTTACATTTAATGAGTGTTATGCATAAAAAACTATTTCTATTACCTTTTTACTGTTCTGGAGTCCTTCCAAGAAGGAAACTTCTTTGTTTAGCACCTCTTTTAACAGCACTAATTTACTGAGGCCTTAATTTTTAGGCTTTTAAACTTATAATTTAATTTTTAAGGATGAGTTTCAAAATGTTAAAAGTTCTCAATCACAACTGAAACATAAAGCTTAATTCTCCTTCCTCTTAAGATGTTAAGCTTTCTAACTTCATCAATATTTTCCCTAAATTTTTGTTCATATTTGTTGAAAATTGCGCCATTCATGCTATTTTGATATGTAATTCAAATATTGATACATGCAAAGACTTGGTTGGTTTTGCTTTTGACTTTGGAAATTGTTCTCCTTTATTAAATGGGTTGACACCAATTTCCACCCATTCTGGATTACCCTACCTGCACCTGAATGATCCTGGTACAAGTTCAGCCTGTAATGACCTCATCAGCCACACTGTCTACCCAGTGAATGATCAACATGCCCAGTCACCTATTTAAGTAGAATCATTTCTCCTAATAAAGACAAGTTTATCCATATTTGTGTTGGCTTTTATATTCTTCAAGCCTTTTTCTTTCCTTTTTTTCAAAAGGAGCACTTCTTCTTGTATTCCAGGAAATTAAGCTTTGAACCTCAACCTTTTCATGATAAAGGTTTCCCGCTGCATCCTCTTGAATGTTTTCCCCAAGAGCCAAACACAAAATAGTGCTGACTACAGAGGCTGCCAGCCCCTTGATTACTCCATTTCCACATGCATTCTCTGGTCCTTCTCCTATTGTTACAGAAGTATCCAAATCTCCTAAAGTTTTGATTCCCTCTCTTGAAGAGGATATTACCAACTCCCCAAAGACACCTATGGTGTTATTACCTGGGCTCTTGTGGGCCCCTCTCCCAGCTTTCTCCTTGAACTATGAGCAAGCTTGTGCTGCTGCTTGCTCCCTCCTTCACACTGGCACAGTAGCCATGAATATGATTCCTGGTCTCTGTCCTGGTTGCATCTCCAAAGACTTGTACTACTTCCTGTTAGATTTTGGCCTCCCCCTAGTCTGATGGAATCTATAGAAACTAAAAGTATGCTGGTAAACCAGTTTATTCATCCTGCCTTGGTCCATCATCAACTATCATTGGGATCCCATAATCAACTCCTGTCTGTGGTGACATCTAAAGTAACCAAAAATCATGCTCAGAACATGGCCTATCAAGAATGGACACAGTCTCTTTGCTTGAATCTCCAAAAATCAGTATGATTCCTTGGCCTCCCAAGAATACCTGACCTCATTGCTGAGCATGTTTTGCTCCTATCTCCCTGGATACATCAGAGAGCAGTTATGTAAATTAGATGAGCATCTTACTGTTTGGCAAGGACAGATCAAATCCACCCTTCTAAGATACCAACAAGGCTTCAAGACCTTAGTAGACAAACTCAATCAGATTTGATAGAATACCAATGCTCAGCTAGAATTGATGGGGTCTAGTGTGAACAGTTAGGGCCATAGATTACAACAAAAATACAACATGAACAAGGCTATGTTGAGCAATACTCTACTCCAAGTTCATACCTACATTGACAAGAAGGTGGCTGCTGTGGCTGTGGTGCCGTCTACACCTCACTCTGAAAGCCTTACTCAATCTAAGGCTAATATTTGAGAGGCCATCAAGAAGCTCAAGGCAACCACTTGCCGCCAGACCTCTGCTTCTAATCCACCTACTGCTGAACCTGTACCAGCTTCTTGTATCACCATCCTGACTGATCAGGTGGCTACATTACAAGGTGATATTGCTTACCTATTTCAACACCTCTCAGATCAAGATGATTCTTTCTCTGAATCAAGTGGTGAAGGCAAAGAAGAAACTGACTAAGTACCTGCTTTTTACAATCACAGATGCTGCCCAGGCTTACAGAGACAGCCATAAGTATATTGTGCCCTTGATCTGAACAGCTTAGCGGCAGTGACCAACAACATTACATATAGGCAAGATACTTTGGAAAAAGAGGTGCAAAATCTCTCCTGCTTATTAGAAAACATAAATGAGAAGTTTTTCCTGTTGATACCCCAGGCCACTGCCATGATCACTTGAGTCAATGGAGTTATGGGTACATTAGCAGTCCAACAGATTCAAATTAACAAGATCAAAACTATTGCATCCACAGCCAGAGACATTGGAGGCCAGAAAAGCTCTACTCTAGATATGTTAGAGGAAAGCCTTTGTCTTCTGTGGGCTAGACAGCCTGCTTCCAAATCTGAGTTTGAAGGGAACCCACATATCAATGTTCTCAATCCAGGAAATAATAGTTGATCTACATCCTCATTCATTGACCCCAATTATAAGCCCACCTTCAAGTAAACCTTTGACCCCAAGACCTCTACCATTGCTGCCTTCCTGACAATCTATGAGATGGCCATGCAGAGGGTTACCAACAACCTCAAAAAGGAGCATATCTTTACCTGTTTACATCTCACTTTCCAAGAGGTGGTATTCCTGAGCTTCCATCCATAATTGCCTGGGAGGATATGAAACATCTCCTCATTGAGGATTTTGAAGGCAACCTCATTATGGAGGTTAAGAAGGATGCCTTCATGAATATTGCCTTCAAACCTAAGGAAACATTGACTGAGTTTGCTGACTGCTTCTACGTTGAAGGTCAACAACTCATCACCAGTTGCCAATTGACTCCCTGAGAAGTGTACACTGCCTGCTCTAATGCCCTTAAAGTAATTCAACTCCTATGTTTACACTTTGAAGCACACAAAGCGTCTCTTGAATCTATGAAGAATATAAAAACCATCCTATAAGATATGCACCTGACTCATGGTGGGACTATGATTTGCAAAAGCAAGGCTGAAAACTCTGGCACTACCTCTTTTACCCCTTGCATCATGACTTTTGGCTCCAATGGGCAACCCAAACAACAAGGTTGTCACAACTGCGGCCAGATAGGGCACCAATTGTGGTCCTGCACTAACCCACATGTAAAAGGATGCAATCCTAAGGAACAGGTGGGAAAAGAGAGGTCAGCTTAGAGGCAGAGACACTCTCTGCTGACCAACCTCCCCCCTCTTCTCCTGATCCTCCCTCTTCTAGCCCAATTATCCTCCATCTATCCCACAATCTCTTAAGTGATTCCTACCCTGAAGATTCTGACTGTGATGATTCTGATAGTTATGGCTATTCTGTGCTGGCTGTCCCTGAAACTGTGTCTGTTCCCTACAAACTGTTTTATGGGAAAACCACCACCACAACTTTTCCACCTTCATTTAAGGTCAAAGATATGGTGGCTTGTCCTTATCTAGCTTAAGTTCCCCGACCCCCTGTCTTGGTGGACTCCTCAGAAGAAGCAGTCAAGCTAGCTGAGGCTCTCCTCTAAGAATGTTTCTGTATCCCTGCCTTTGCAAACTGTTTACAAGGAAATTCCTGCCTTGAAATGTATGTTGGCAAAGTGGGAGAAAAAATAATGAAGCTTCTCAAGATGTCCTGGCAGTCTTACTCCCTTTTGAAAAATATACCATCCACGTAGAAGTATCTATCCAGATATTTAAGATCAAAGCTATCCTGGATACTGGTTCCCCTGTTAATACTGTATCCTCTAAGTTGATGAAGAAGATCAAACTATCTCCTGATCTCAACTACACTCAATCATACAGAACTGTGGGTATGTCCCAGAACTGGGCTATCAGCGCTTACTATGCTCTACCAATGAAGTTTGAAAAGCTCCTAATTGCTTCCCCTGCAGTTGTTTTAGAGAAAAAAGCTATGACCCTGTGGTAGGAACACAATTTCTTTAAGAGTAAAATGGGATTGCCAACCTTTGAGATAGGTATTTGTCTCTTCTAGTATATGAAGTCCTGTTAATCTTTGAGGAGCCTCCATGTGTCTCAGGCAAGAGTCTTACAGCATGTGTCCTCAATTACCCCACTGGCATCTTCTTTCTAAATTACAGGACTCATTCATCTAATATGCACCCCTCTACTCCTTTGTGCCCTGTTGAAGAAGGTGTCCTGCTGCTTGCTCCAGTTGCCATCACTATCCCCTAGACACCCAGGGGATTTTTGACTCCAAGATATCCTAAAAGCTGCCTGAGAAATCCTTCTTAGAATTATACTCTCCTGAATCCTTAAGTTGCAAGGAGCTCCATTTATGTCCTGAGATCCTAGACCAAACTCACAAAGAACCAGTACAACTGTTATTGGCTAACTTGACTGCTTCCCTCATGCAGGTTTCAAGAGTTCAGGTTGTAGAACATGGTTGCATATTAGGCACAGAACAGGTAGCCTCTCTATATCCCTTTGAGACATTTATTGACTTCAACTTACCTAAAAAGAGTCCCCAAGTGCTCTCCTTATTCACTGCTACCAACTTTCCTCAACTCTTGCCTATATAGAAGAAGGACGTTCTTGATCTCTTAGACCAGTTTAAGGATATTTTTTCATCTGGACCTAACAACTATGGGTGGTAAAAGGTGTTATCCATCAAATTGATACCAGATATACTTCCCTTTCTGCACCAAGCCTTATAGGCGCAGTCAAGTAGAAGATACTCAGTTATCTGAAGATTTAAAACAGCTCATGGATTCTGGTTTGCTAGCCCTGTCTCAAAGTCATGTGCCCCTCCTTTGTTGATTCTAAAGAAGAAGGATGGAGGACACAGGATTGTCATGGACTACCAGCATCTTAACTCCCTTACAGAAAAGGACTCATATCCTCTGCCTCAAATTGACAATGTCCTTAGACATTTGGGAGGATCCAATTTCTTCTCTGCAATAGACTTAGCTTTTGGATAATGTTGCAACCAAGATTCTCCTCTTGCCTGCCAACATATCTCATAATACACAGGGGCTCTTGAGGAGTTGCCCCATGATGTATCTAACGGCATGAATCAACCTGAAGGTGAGGTCAAATTGCGGGCACTATCTCCTAATTAGGAGCATTGTCAATTTGACTTTACTATTCCCTGCACAAGTTATTCCTTGGCTCCAAACCTTACATGGAACCCACAACTTTGCCACCCCCTATGGCCTTGTGGCTTTCCCCATATGGTATATTAATCACAATATTATACAATAAACTACATCTTATTCTATTCACTCTTGTCCTTTTTATTGGACTGTTGTCTTCCCCAATCAAATACTAAACTCTCGTTGGTTCAGTTGCAACATAGGTAGCAGTGGTAGTGTGACAGTCCACATGTTGGGCAGTTTTACAGGTGGGGCTAATGTTGGCCAAGAGAAAGTCCAGTGGCTTTTGACAGGTAAATGCCTAGTAGGTAAAATGGGCTACTAGAGAAGGTAAGGCCTGGCTATTAGGTAACAAAGGACTACTAGAGACAGAAGATGAACTGGCCCAGAAGGTAACATTGGATGCTGGGGGCTGGTTGGGTGTCTCCACCCAGTAGGTAACATATGCTACTAGGGGTGGGGAATGGAGCATCCTAGCAGGTAACATTGGCTGCTATGGTGCTTGTTGAAAGGTCTGAACTTATTAGGTAAAATTGGCTACTAGGGGAGGATAAGATCTCCACCCAGTAGATAACAGAGGACTATTGGGGGTGGGGAGGGTACCAGCCTAGCAGGTAACATTGGCTGTTAGTGTGCTGGATGGTGTCTGGCCCTGGTAGGTAACAGAGGACTACCAGGGGGAGGAATGGCTCTTCTACCTAGCAGGCAACATTGGCTTCTAGTGTGCTAGATAAGTGTCTCCACCCAGCAGGGAATGATGGCTGCTAAAGGTGAGGAATGGGATAGCCCAGTAGGGAGGTTTAGCTGCTGTGGGCTTGTTAGATGTCTCCACCCAGCAGGGAATGATGGATTCCAGGGTAGAAGTGTATGCCAGCATGATAGGGGACTTGCCTACCAGGGCTATAAGTTTAGGACCCCTGGAAGGTAGCCTTGTCTGCTAGGGAATGGAGGAGCTAATGTAGCTCCACGAGCCCTTGTGCGCTTAAAGGAGGTCTGTGAGCAAGCACCTTACCTAACAGACTGGTAAGGTGTCCTTTTTTGTGTTTCCCTGGAGGCTTTGGGGAGGTCCTAAAGCTACCATTGGGGGCACAGATATGCCCAGGTACGTTGTCAGGGTAGCTTCTTGGGGAAGCAGCTGCAGAAATTGACAATGATCAGTTCTCTGGGAAGTAAAGTTGGTTACTTTGCGCCTGAAAGCTCAGACTTAACCACCTGAGTGAGTAAATACAGCTGCACAGATACAAGGATTGTCTGTGGTTGAATGGCCCAAGTGGAAATTACTTGAGGGAGCCCAGCCAAGTGCCATTAGTCTTTTAGACTTATTGCCTGAGTCTGAGGTATTGGTAACGGGGACTGACAATGAAACCAACGTGGCTTGTGGTGTAGGATCAACAGTGAAGACTAGTAAGACAGACTGTATGATCACAGTGAAGACTAGTTGAGGGACTGGAGGATCATAGTGAGGAATGAAACCTAGGTGGTTCATGGTGAGGACTAGTTGAAGGACAGGAAAGGTCATGAAAAAGACTAGCTGAAGGGCTAGAAGATCATAGAGCAGGACTATCCAGAGAACTGGAAGTTGGTTAAGAAGAACTAGCAGAAATAGTTGAAGGAGAAAGAATGCTAGATTTGGACTATTAGAAGTAGGATTGATAATAAGAAATAAGCAGTAAAACAATTAATTAAAATTCCAAAAGACATGATAAAAAGATTGAATTTAATATCATATAAAGAAATAAAAGGGAAAAATAAAATGGCTTACAGAAAATAGATTGTAAATTTATTAAGAGTCAATTGAGTAAGAAGGAGCCAAAGAGGCTGGAAACAGGATGGAGAAACTTTAAAGACAAAGGCTAGAGTTTTGCTGAAATGCTTGAGAGAGGCAAGAAGCAAGTGATGGGCAAGTTCAAAGTGCTAAAATGTTGAGAAAACATGAGGAAACCTGGAGAAACAATGAAGAAATTAGGGTTTGAAAATCCCCTAAGTAAAAAATATGTGTAAGTGTTTGAATTTGGCCAGAGAAAGGTGATGAGAATTAAGGAAAAATTGTTCAAAATGCAGAGAAGGTGTTTGTCTGGAGCAAGACAGCGCCAGGTTCAAACCAGGGTCAAGAGCAAGTCATTTGGATAATTTTTTTTGGTGAAATTTCTCAATCCAGACGTGTGATTGGCTGCAGGTTAAAACCTATTTGATCAAGGTTTTCAGTGGTTAGACTGAAGAGTTTAAGCCTAAAAAGTGAGTAAATGAACAAAAAAAACTGGTTTTTAATTGGCTGAAGTAAGTAACAAGGTTTAATATATTATAGAGCACAAAAACTGGATATTTTAAGCTGGGAGAACCCAAAATTCTGAGAAGTAAAAAGGGACTGAAACAAGAAGCTATAAAAGGGAGAGCAGTCAGAAGTATTTCAGGGATTGGAAACAGTGGATTACAAAGACCACAAGGACAGAGCTAGGAGCTGGGAAAAAAGACAAAGTAGAAGGAGCACAAGATAAAGGAGAAGGATTCTAATACTAAGGTGCATGAGTTCAAGACTAAGATTCAGGAGCCAAAGATCAAACACAAGGAGTCCAAGAAATTGTTAAATGACTCCAAGTATTGAAAAAACTCTATTGTTTCTTATACCCCCGGGCTATCATAGTAGGTTCCATCATGCCAGGTATTATCTGCCCAAGCAAGAAGGCTCAAAAAGCCAGGAAATTTTTTCAAAATTGACCAAGTTAACAGATTTAAATCAAACAGTCAAGCAGAAATGGGTTATGGCATCTCCAGTCTGTAAGCTGAAACCAATTCCCCCTTGCAGATTGACATTGATAAATTGGCATAATTTGAGGATCACCCAATATGAGCTTGTCAATCAGCATGGTTGTCAGAAACTAGTCACACAAGGGTTCTTTGCAATATGGACCAGATACTTACTTGACAATGTGGAAGGAATAGGAGGTCAAGACTCAGGTGGTATTGCTTAGTCAATTTTTCTGATATATATTGAATAATTTTCACTGTTTCAACTCTAAGAGTTGAGTCTTCTCAAAATTTTACTCAATAAAAATCATTTATCCCAAGTTCAAATTTACTTTTCAAAATGCATCCTGTGGTTGGGTTGTTACAATATATTCTGTACAATCTGATTCTCAACAGAATCATTTCTGGAAGATGGGGTCCTGCAGTTGGAACTTTGTTGTTGGTGCCGCCTAATGTTAATTTTGCGCCAACCAATTTTGCAGCTCCTCCCCCCATTCTTGAAACTGAAAATTGTTTTGCCTCCCAATGTCCATAATTTTATTCTGAAGATTTGTTGATGTTGTCTCAGGCCATTTATCTTGGGCTACTTTGGTTAGGATTAATTGTTTTTCTTAATCCTGGTATTACAATTGGAAATTTTACAAAAAGATATTTGAAGCCACGTTGGTGGTTAATCATTAATTCTATGTGGATTTGGGTGGTAATTCCCCATTGCTTAGAAACTGCTTTATACTATCCTGCAGTTTCCGTCACACAGGCCACATAACAGAAGGTTCCTAAGGGGATCTTCCTTCTGAAGCTAATAAACACCTATTTAAACCCCTAAACATATTTCTGAGTGGTAAGATAGTTCCTATGAGTGAATTGCCCAAAATCTTCTACCCTAGCCAAGGGGAAAAAGATAACTATTGCCAAAGCTGTTGAAGGTTTGCTACTAGTAAGACTTCCAAGGAAAAGTGGGAAAAGTTGACTAGACACCTTTGGATGGCAGATAGAGGGAAGGGATTCATTGGGAATGAATTCACAAGACTCTTGAAGATTGGTATAGGCCTCCAGAGGTCTAGCACCAGCTGAAGTATAAGTACATGGAGGTGATGCTTGCCTAGCCATAGGAAAAGTATTGAAGGAATTTGCTGTGATACAAGCCAGGTATAAGATTCAATTAAGCCACATGCCCCTACCAGGGAATGACAACTCCTTCCATCTGGTCCCTGGCTTTGACTCAGGACACAAAATGGGGACCAGTGAATAGGAACACCACAGCCATCATTCCTTTTTTGGCTAACATCAGCCCCATCTGCAAAAAAGCTCAGCATGTGGATCATCACAATCAATCTGGCCTGTCTGTGAGAAAGGTTTGTGTAAATTCACAGCCCCCTTTGGCCCTGGATAGGACAGTCTTTACCTGTTATACAAAGAAATCCTCTCAAAGTCCAGCTAAACTGTCACAGTAAATTTCATGATTCCGGGGATTATTTGGCCAAGTGGAAAGGCTTAAAAAGCTGGGGAACCTTTTAAAAAGTTGAATTATTTAACAGACTTGAATCAAACAGTTGATTGAAAATGGGTTACAGTTGCTCCAGTTTGCCAGTTGAATCTGATTCCCCCTTGTAAGCTGACTTTGATAAATTGACATAATTTGAGGATCACCCAATATGATCTTATTTATCAGAATGGCCATCAGAAGTTGGTCACTCAAGGGTTCTTTGAAAACTGGACTAGATACTCACTTGAAAATGTAGAAGAAATAGGAGCCCAGGATCCAGGCATTATTTCTTAGTCAAATTTTGATATATATTGAATAGTTTTCCCTGTTTCAACTCTTAAGAGTTGAGTTCTCCCAAAATTTTACTCAATAAAATAAAATATCCCTTGGTCTAACTTTATTTTCAAATGCATCCTGTAGTTGGCCTGCTGCACTGCATTCCCTACAATCTAATTCTTAGATGGATTATTACAGGAAGATAGGGCCCAGCTGTTGGCACTTTTTCATGCCTTTGCCCAATGTTAATCCAATGCCTGCCAATCTTGGAGTTGTTCCTTCTACTGTCAAAACTGAACCTTTGGTTCTATCTCAATGTCCTGAATTTTATGCTGAAGACACTCTGATCTCTCACAGGCTATTTATCTTGGGCTCTTTTGGTTAGGGTTAATCATTTTACTTAACCCTAGTATATCATTTGGAAATTTCACAAAACAGTATTTGAAGTTGTGTTAATAGTTAATCATTAATTTAATGTGGATTTGGGTGGTTATTCCCCACCACTTGGAGACAGCTTCTTACTATCTGGCAATTTCTATCACATAAACCACTCAATTCACTTGAAGATCTAGCCCACACTGTTGATGAAAGATTTGTAGTTGCATACACTGTGGATGCTCCACCCTTCACTTCCCCTTTCATGGAAGAAACCCTGATTAATTTGGACTATTTACTACCCTGGTGTCAACCATTGTTGAAGAGCATTAGAACCACCCAATCAAATTGATCCACATTGGTTTCTCTAAAGTCAAATGATTTACAGGGCCCTGAAGGCAACTCTAGCCAATCAGAAGGTGGCCCAGAAATTAATTTGAAACTCTCCAGCTCCCCTGACTTAGGTTAGCGAAATTTCTCTCCTAGCCAATCAGACTCTGGTCAGTTGGTCATGGGATAGTCTAGTTGACAACCCATCCTTTAAACATAGCCAGGGGACTGAAAGTCTCCTGTTTGTTGATTCTCTATTCATAGCTAAAGTTTAAGTCTTTAGTTGCAACTTTTATATATTTTGATAAGTTTGAGCTCTTTTTGAGTTCTCTATTAAATTTTATAAGTGTTAGCCACTTCCTTAACATATATTACCTTTATTTGGTTTTTTTGAACCCAGTATCTTCTTTGAAACTCCTAGGAGAAGCAGCAACTGTGGTAAGTTCAACTCCCTGGTACTCAACACTTTGTCAAGTACCAGGGAGTCAAGTGCCGCATATGTGAATCTATTAGTATTTTTGGCTTAACTGATTTTAAGCTAATTTTTACTAGTAATTTAGGGGTTCAAAACAGAAAACCAAGGTCAAATTTACTTAAAATTGACTCCATTTAATAATTTGGTTAGCTAAAATACCAATTTAAGGGGCAATTTATAAGTAAATTTACTAATAGAAATGAAAAAACCTGTGTTCAACACTCTAAAACAAATATGACCAGTTTGACACAATTTAAGCCAAATTTTAATTTTTATTAATAAAATACATATGCACTTATATAAAATTTGTTATTTACTATTATATTTTTATTATTAGTGTCCATAGTTGTCAATTAGGCTCCCAAGCACCACTATACTGGATTTAGTGGTATAGACATTAATCAAATACCCCACTTGTTTTACATTATGTCATTCCAGGTTTGTGAATTAAGTGGTGCCACATAAATTAAGCCCAATTTATTAAGAGATTTCATATGTAATTTATAAAAAACTGAAACTTGACATCTTCTTTGTTTGACTCTATCCACTTGCCATCCAATTGGTTTCAGATTTAACTAATCAAAGGCTCGGAATTAAGGCTAAATTAATATGTGACACACTATGAGCGCCACTCAACACTCATCCACTTGTCACTTTAACTTGGGGATTAGTAAAGAGAGCTTCTTAACGTTTTAACTAACACTATGGTAAATAAGTCACTTCCAGCTCCTTACAGCATAATATTATCACTAATAAACACCTTCCTACTCATTTACTTTTTTAACTTATGTTGTATTTTTTATTTTTGAGCATATGAAACTGCCTTGCTTTTGGGTTAACTTTTATAACCCATTTTAAATTTAAGCAAGTTTTATATGTAAAAAATATAGTAAATTTGATTCTCCTACTTGACTCTGGCATACTTGACAGGGAGAATTCAGCTTTTCCAAGCTGATCAACAGTGCCAAACTTGACACTTTACTATGTTTTGATTTTTCAACTCCCAATAAAAAATTCCTCATAATAATTATTTATTTTTTTATTTTTAATTATACTTTTACATTGATTTGGCACTAAGATGTTATGCTGAATCTAACATCTTTGATGCTTCATAATAAATTCACTTATTTTCTATGTTTTAACCTTTATATCTATACTTTGAGTTTCTATTATGCCTTTATTTACTTTTTTTATTTTTTTTCTTGCTAAATAAAACTTTATTTGGTTAATTTTTACTTAACTTTTGTTTTGCTTTACCTCTTTGTGTTTCATATCTTTCACACTATTTTATTTACAAAACTAATCTTTTATTTAGACAATATCAAACAAGAACAGCCAACAGCTCAAGCACCAAGCACCAAGCCTCCAAGGGCTCCAAAGAAACTGCCTCCACTCCCAAGCGTGCCAAGAAGCCTGAAAAGGCAAAGTCTCCCACCCCATCTCCTCCTATCCCCCCTCCACCCCCATCTTCCACATCCTCTTCACCCTCCCCCAAAAATTCCTCCCCCAATAAATCTGATGGTGATCTTACTGACCACTCCTTTTACTACTCAGAGGCTGACTCCAAGCCCACCAAGGAGAGCTGTACCAAAAAGTCAAAGGCTGCCAAGGAGCCCACCTCTTCTTCTGGTAAGAAAAAGGAGGCACCCAAGCAGGCCTCAAAGAACCCTTCCCCTCCCCCTCCTGATGGCTCTTCCCCCCTCCCTCATCTGATCCCCAAGATGAGCCTGAGGAGTACTCCAAGAAGTTCAAAGCTTCTGGTCATGCAGCTTGGGATCCACTGGCCATCCACAATATCTGTAATTTGGTATCAGGGATCCACTGGCCATCCACAATATCTGTAATTTGGTGTCAGGGATCCACTCATTGGGAAGCCTTTCTCCAATTGAATGGAGAAGAGCTCCCAAGTTGAATTTGATCAGAGTGGAACCTACTGGAATCCTTATCATTAACATGTGTAGAAGGTGACCAAATAGGCAGAATCTTCCCAAGAAGGGAGTGAAGTGATTGAGGAGATAATAAACACTGGTGTACCCCAAGACCAACCAGGGGGCCTTGGGGTGAATGATAGGTGGGAATTGAGCTGTTTCAACATAAGGAGCATGTCTTTGATGCAGACCAAAATAATACCAAATTGAGTCTTCAGATTTGTCAGTAGGAGTTGGTTTGGGGTTTTTGAAGTTAACATTTGCTTGCCCATAACTGATTAACACACAAAAAGTCCATACAAGAAAGATGAACTTCATGTTGTTGGGGAAGAACCTTTAGAATCTACTAATCAAGTGTTTAGAATTGAGAATATAGATTTATTTGGTTGATAAGAATAAAAGAAATTGTTGGAGCAATTTGGATGGGAAGAATTTGTCAGTTTAAATACTGACTTCAAGTGAGGAAGGGAACATTGTGGTTACCAGGTGGATCTTCAAGAGGGATTTGAGGAGTATTGCCTTGCAGGACTGCAGCAGGCTGCAGCCTGCAATGCAAGAAGAGGAAGGTTGGGATATTGCATTGTAGTATTGTACCTTACTATGGTTGGGGATGGTATCTGGGGCTGGATGAGCAGTATTTCTTTGGCTTGGGTGGTTCACTGGGTTTGATTGGATATTTGGGTCCCTGAATCTCTGGTTTGGACAATCTTTTCATTTAATTCCTGATTGATTGGCTCTTTTATGT
Organism: Entomophthora muscae; assembly: GCA_014839935.2. Classification (NCBI taxonomy): domain Eukaryota; kingdom Fungi; phylum Entomophthoromycota; class Entomophthoromycetes; order Entomophthorales; family Entomophthoraceae; genus Entomophthora; species Entomophthora muscae. Next base: position 147,314 of record QTSX02007227.1, read on the forward strand.
TTATTGGAGCCAAAATTTAATGATGAATCTTTATCATTGTTGTCCAGAGCCTTAATTTTTGATTTTGAATTAGAAATTATGTTTTGATCTTGGTTTTCACATTTGCTTTTGTTTTTTGCTTTCAAAATTAATTCTAATACATTCATTTATCAATTTTGAATGTGTTTTCAAATTGATTTCATTTAAAGATTTGGTTTTGTCCTTGGTTTCTGATTTAGCATTTAAAAATACAACTTCTGGTTTATTAATAAATTTAAAACAATTAAGATCTGATTTCCAATTTGTGTTAGGGATGGAATCCCTTACATGTAGACAGAGAGTTTAAAGTCCCCAAGCACTTCCCCTGTTTTTTCCCATCATGTCAGTAAAGGGCAGCCCTGGCTACGTTGCTGATAACTTCATTTTTACTTGTAATAATCAAAAGCACCAAACCAAGAGCAAGCACTTTGTCTGTGAGGATAATACTTGCAGGGCCCGGCTAAACACCAAGGGATGGGAGCAAGTAACTGCAGAGAAGGGGGAGTACTCTTGGTAGCCCCTCAATCATCTTATAACCTGGATGTTAAAATGGTGCCTGGTTCAGGTGATCCCAACATCCTCTCACCTCTGCACATCAGATCTGGCCATCAAGGCCCTCCAACATCTCAAACACAACAATCTCAAGTCAGTGCCAACTCCAGAGCAGTTGGTTAAGTTCATAAGCAATAAGTGTATTGCTGCCAATCCCCCTCCCCCCAAGGCTTCAGACGTCCTCTTGGAGCTTACGCTCACCCACAAGCTCAAGCAGCTTCCAAGTGGGGAGTGCTTCCTCCTCCATGACAATGTGCCCGCCACCAAAGATCACATAATCTGCTACTCAACTCAGCAGAACCTGATGGAGTTGAAAAGGGCTTTAACCTGGCTAGTTGATGGTACTTTTGCCACTTGCCCCCGGATGTTCAAGCAGCTCTGGATGATCCATGCCCAAATTGACATCCAGGTAATTCCACTTGCGTTCTTTCTTCTTCCTTGGGCCGCCAAGGCCATTTACAACTGTGCTTTTATCATCCTCCACCAAGCACTTTCCCTCCTTCCTGACAACAACAATGCCAAGAAAACCCCCCTACACCTGTGCCAACCCTCCTGCCTCTGAAAAAGACCAGGCCACCCTGAACTTAGAGGAAAAGGTAAGGCTGAGAGCTCTTGGGCCTGCCATGTGCATTATGGACTTTGAGCCTGGTCAGTTCAATGCATTTGAGAAGCTGTTCATCAGGGAGGTGCAGGAGTGCCACTTCCACTACCACCAAGTAGTTGCTTGGAATGTGCAGGCCCATGCTGAGCTAAGTAGGTTGAGCTTGAGGGATACTTCAGACACCTGCAAATTTGTGCTGGCATAATTCAGTGCCTTGGCTTTTTAAAAGCCAGAGCATACTGCACAGGGGTTTGAGGTTCTCTCAAAGGATCCTTATGTAGTTAAGCACTCAGAGCTCAAGCCTTTCCTTGAGTACTTTGAGCCCCAGTGGATTGGGAAGGTTGTCACGCAGAGGTAAGGCAAGGCCTGTGCCAAGGCCAGCTGGAATATGTACCAGGCAGCAGTGAGTGGTGAGCTCAAGACCACCTCAGCGCTAAAGGTTTATCACAAACACCTCAAGGCCAACTTTGGGCTCCACCCAAAATCCAATAAGTTTTTCTCCCTCCTGCAGCACAAGCAGGAGAAAACCATCTCCAAGCTGTGTGACTTGGCAAACTGCGTCCCCCCACCAAGCCCACAACCCGTTCCACCCTATTCACCAAGGCCATTCAAAATGCAGACAAGCATAAATACAAGGCCTCAGAGATCACACAGCAGCTTGAGCTCATTGCAACTGCCCTCCTAGAAGGGGACAAAATGAAGAAGGGAAAGAATGGGGAGGTATAACTTGCAGTCTTGCTTCTATGGTTTTAATTTTTACTTTTTAGTTTTTATCAATTAGTTTTTAGTTTTAATTTTTCTATTTTTTGATTTACTTAGATAACAATGATTATTTTATGTATACATGGTAAGTTTGAGATGAATAGTTATAGTTGAAAGTGAATGAAATATCCTAATTTTTGTTAATTTCCTAATGAAACAAAAGAAATTCACATTTATACTTATATGAACTATATCAAATAAATATTAATACTTCTTCATATTTTTCATAAATTTTATTGTTGTGTTTTTGTTTATTTTTGTCTCATTGGAATTTTAAGTTTTATGGTAATCAAAAGTATTTTTATAATGAAGAGTGTAAATTACATAGTAAAATGAGAAATAGGTACTTATTTCTCCCTATTCTTATTAATTAAAGTACACTTTTATTGCATTTTTGAGCTCTCTGGGGTCACTTTAGTATAACATAGCTGTATAGCTTAATTTTTTATATTAAAAGATTTCAGTACATAAAGATCTGTTAATTAAAAAAGTGTCAATTTCCAGTTGTCAATCAGGGAAAAAGCTGAATTCTCACTTTACTATAGTGTCAACTACCAGGGAGTTGATCACCAGGGAGTCAAACTTATCACAGTTGCTGGAGAAGCGCCAGCGTATAGCTTTCACTTTAAGCGGTTACACTTTCAAAACTGTGCTTCAAATTCAAATTTTAAGTTAAAAATCAATATAAATATCTATAGTTATCTTAGACTTACTTGATTATAGCTTGATTTCAAACCTTCTCTTGCTCCAGGCACTGATAAAGCCATCCAAGACCAACCCCAACCCCAATCCCAAGGCTGCCAAAACTAAATGACTCATTCTAAGAGTTGCTGGCTTTCAGCTCCCCTAGTTTGCTCATTTTATATAGTAAAAAGGACTAAAAATAACACCCCCAGACTCCAAATTTTTGGGCAAACATAACTATTATACTCCCTGTACTCAAGTTTGTGGTGTTTTCCCCGGCTCCCTTTTTGATGCTCTGTTGGACCACTTCCCCTGATTTTTGGTCTTGTATCTTTTCCTTGGCTTGCCTTGTGGGTGATGATTCATCTAGCCTGCTGCACCTCCCAAGTGGTCTTCTCATTTCTGGCAAGGCTCTTTTTAAGAGTCTCACTTGCGATGATCTGGATCTGTACTCTCCAGACTCTGCCTCACTTGTTCCACTTGTTGAGGAGGGATTGGCACCCTCACCTTTCCCCCTGGAGAATGAGGTCTTGGTACCCCTGTTAACTCCTGAGGCCTCAGTTTGTTCTCCCTCTTGTGCTCCTTGGTTGCTCACCAGGCTTGTGTTGATGGGACTAAATGCCTACTTTCTCCACCTTTCCCTGGTTTCTTCCCTCTGATCCCCCCTCAGAGCAACCGTCCCAGTACTTCACTGGGTGGCATTCTGGTGGTTTGTCTCACCGGGATGGGAGCCAAACTTAGTTAGTTTAGCCCCCTCTCTCTCACAGTTTGTGTTAGGGATCAAGTCTTGGGCGGCTGGCCTGTCATTTTCTGGGGTGATTTGGACCAGGTTTTTTGCAGGTAAAGCCCACCACAAGAGAGGAGCTAACTTAAAAAGGCAGGAGAAGGACTTCCCCACCCAGGACCATGGGCTGGCAGCTGGGATTATAGTGTCAATAACCCATGTGAGGGTGATATACACTATCCCAAATAGCTTGCCAGTATGGTCAGTTGGGAGGTCAGGTAAGGAGGCAGGCATAGGCTTGGGGGTCACAGGTGGTTCCATGCAGAGTTTGTAAGCAGGTAGATAGTTGAATTTCCCTCTGAACAACTTGGGTGTTGAAAATATCCACAGGACTTGACAGTTATATCTAACTGCAGATTGTATGTGGGCCAAAGGATTTATTTTGAGTATTTTCTCCAAGGTGTAGTCCTTATATCCAGGTTTTAAAGGATAATCTGTGAAGTGGACAGGGCCAAAGGAATTAAATGGAGGACAGAAATCTGCAGGCAGAGGGACAAGAGGGCCATGAGATCTTGTACTGAATTGATAGATGGCAAATAAAAAATAAGGCGATAGCAGTGTAAGCCAAAATAACATAACCTTTATTCAAAAATGGCAATAAGTTTAGAGTGCAGGGTCCTTTGGTCTATATAGCACCCCACATCCAAACTTAATATTTTCCCTGGGAGTTAACCAGAGATTGGGAAAGGCAGGCAGGCAGGTGGCCAGGAGGTTTGGGTGCAGGAGCGTCAAAATGGTACCTTGGCTGGGTGTTCTCTCATTGGTTGGAATGTCCAAATTGGTCACTCAATTTTCTTGATTTTGGGCTGTGGTCATGGGGTTGGGCCTAAAGCCTGCGTTTTCCTTTGGCAATTGAATCTGATTGGTTACCCAAGAGGACTTCAAGTCATGAAGTTCACAGAAGAACTTTCTCTGCCTCCATTAGGCAATTTGAGAAGCTCCTCCTTGGGCACCACCATAGTCAAACCTGCACTGGTATTATGACTTCAGGACTAAGAAGGGGCTTCAGCTTGTGGAGGCTCAGTCTCAGGAAAATTCAGGCGGGCAGGCCCTTGGTCCATGGGACTGGCAGCCCACGGGAATCCAGGGTCAGGGTTTGAATCCCACTCTTGGTCCCGGGTTTCCAGGAAAGAATTGTCAGTCTTGACCGTTTTCTTGTATTTTAAAGTATATGAGTGACTTGTGATTGGTGAGGACAGTGAACTTCTCTTGTATTTTCAAGATAATAACAACACTTCACCAAGCAGTGTACAATTGCAAGTAGCCCTTTATCATGAATTGGGTAATGTCATTCAACGTCAGTTTTCTTGCAAGAATTTTATGCTACTGGTAAGAAATCTCCATCACCAGTCTTATGTGAAGTTCCCCACCTATGGATGTGTCCAAGGTGTTAGTTTCCATCTGGTAGTCCCTTTCCCTTCATGGTTACTGTATGATGGGGGAAGACACTGATTTTTCCTTGAGCTGGAGGGAAAAAGGTCCTGTTAGGGTGTCCACACAAACTTAGACTTGGTGTCTGTAATGGATGACAGATGTGCAGTGAGAATGCTACAGTCTGGGATGAAATGGTGTACATAAGCAACCAATCCAAGAAAGATACTCAGTTTGCTTTTGTCCTTGAGAAACAGCATGTTGCAAATGTCTTGTATCTTCTGTTTGTTGAGTTGGATCACATTCTTAAATACTATGTGACCTAATAATGGTAGTTGATCCCTGAAGAACTGTAATTTTGAGGGATTTTCTAGAATTTTGTGCTGGGTTAAGGTGAAAAACACCAATTACAGGTCCTTTTGATGATGTTAAATATTGGGGCTATATACAATGATGCTGTTCAGATAAATAAGAGTTTACTTCTTAAAGTGGGGTGCAAACACTTTGTTCATGAATGTGAAAAATGTAGACGGCACATAGATAACCCTGAAGTTGAGAACAACACACTCTTAAGATCCATACTTGGTATGAAAAGAATTTTTTGGGATGCATTATTCTTTAATTTAGATTTTATTATAGTTGGCTTTATGGTCAATTTTGAAAACACAATGGCACCTCCAAGTGCATCAAAGATATCATTTATCAAAGGTAATGGGTATAAATTTGGTATAGTAACTTTTTTAGGGCTCTGTAGCTGGTGACTAGTTGTAGGGACCCGTCCTTTTTGCTAAAAATAAAAAGGCTGCTCTAAAAAGTGATTGTGAAGGTCTGATGAGACTTTTCTCTAAGGCTTCTTTCAGGTAAGCGCAAAGAGCATCATCTTTGTTTAGAGTGAGACAGTAGATGGGACATGCCTTAGGTACAGAACCCTTTAACCAGATGGAGTGCTGAATGTGCTTCTCAGAATATATCTGATAAGAACTCCTTGAAGATTTATGGGTCTCTCAAAACTATCTCCTGATTTTGGGAAGTAATAGTGTCCTTCTTATTGTTGTGAATGCCCATATTCACGCTCTTTTGAGGACAAATCTATTGTTTTGACTTTGCCTCTCAAGAAGGATTGAATTAAAAAGATAGAAATACAACTGTTTATCTTCCTTTCCCTACACAGCTCACTTGCCCCACTCATACCTGTGGTAAATGATCCTACAGTCCCTATATTGTTTTGTGGTAGCACTTAATGATGTATATTATATTTCTTTATCACCAATAAAAAATAAGTTCTATTCACATTTTGTATTTGTGTCTTTCAGTACAACAGTGCCTCTCTCTAGCCACAACTAGCAGAGATTTACTATTTAAGACCACAAGGTAATCATTTCACCTTCCCTGCTAACTAACCCAAGGCTTAGTACAAGCCCAATCCTAAGGTTAGGATTCCCTGTTGTGTGTCTGTGCCGCACCTCAGAACACAACACTTATCCTTGAATTGGATAACCTTGTACTAACAGAAGTCCTAGTTAATGGCCTTGAGGTTCTTCTTTTTGTCAAGAGTTTCTGTAATACACACAAAGACCTGATTGCATAGAAGCTGTTCCACCAAGTCAGGGTAAATCTGATGGTTGACCCCTTCACACTTCATGATCAATACTGAGGTGATCCAGTCTATATGTGGGTAATTCTTTTGTAGCCAGTCCAGTCCAAGTACAATGTCAAATTTAAGGAAGTCAATGACAGATCCCTGAATGATGTAATGGAGATTTTCTAGGGCAATGGAGAAGGGGGAAGTCTCCCAGGTAACAGCAATGTGATTTCCATCAGCTAAAACTATATTCTTAATCTGAAAAGAATTCATAGCTAACTTGAACTTGCTCACAAAGTTGCTGTTAACTAAGGCACCATCTGCACTCAAGTTCAAGAGTGCTAAAACAGTGTAACTTTAAAAGCAGAAAGGATAGGGCATCAGTTTGTTTGAGTGTCTGGCTATTGTGTAAAGTACCAGGTTGATCAATGGTACCTGGATCATTGGGCATTGGTTGATGTCCTCAGGTCAATAAATATTGTTTGCCAAGGCTGATGGTTTTCAGGGAGAGCTTGTCTTGCTTATTGCTCTCCTTGGGCTTTTCCCTCATCCTGTTTGCCTTGATGGTAGTGATTCTGAAATGTGTGCAGTTAGACTGACCATTATTTCTGTTATGATTTTTACCAGCTGCTTGAGGCTTATTGTTATTACTGTTAGGTGAAGGGCAGTCAGAGCATCCTAAGGAATGGTAGTATTTAGTTCTCTTTCTTTCTAGTCTGCACCTTGTAGAGTGCATTAGAGGTTTGCTCCACTTTTTCTGCTTTACAGTACAGATTTTTGAGGTTGGTCACTTGATCCAAGTTAATGTGTCTCATTAAATGAGGTTTGAGTGTGTTTTAATACATGAGGTGTGTGATGGAGTCATCAAAGTTCATCTTAGAGGAAGAGCTTAGGTGCAACTCTTTTCAGACTCTTGTCAACTCCTTCATTGTACCAGTTTGTATCAAGTTCTTTACTTGGCAGATGATCATGAGCGCTGGATCTTTCCTCACATGTATGGTCAAGAAGTCCCACTTGAAAATCTCTTAGCTCTTCTCAGTATGATCCTTAAGCCACTTATTGCACTAGGTGCCTGCGTTGTGAGTCAGGAAAATGAATATTTCTGTGATCCAGAAATGGGTTGGGCACTCCATTTGTGTCAACTTGTTCTGTGCAGATTGAATCCATGCTATGGTGTTGCTGTTGTTGGCTTCAGCAAACAACTCAAAACATGTACTGCAAAGTTTCAGGGCAACATTTGTGGACATGATGCTTTCATCATTGGCTCAAGGAGTGAGGGAGGAGGCCTGGAAGAACTCTTGCACTGACAAGGCATTTAAGGCGGGAACTGGGACTATCATATTTTGTAAAGGATATGTACTTCTGGTATTTCAGTTCCTGGTTTGTAGGGTGTCTGATCTAAGGGGAGCCTGGATATGATTATTTTGTATATTTGTTGACTGTGGCAAGTACAGGCAACATAATTATTTTTGAAAAGAAAGGTAGGATGGAAAACCTACTGTGCTACAAATGTTTTAACTGTGCTGTCTGAGCAAGTTACAAGGGGAAAATGATTGGAAACTAGATACTCATCTTTATTAAAATACATATTTATATAGTTTTAGAAATTATTTATTATAAACATGATTGTGATGATTAACCAATTGGATTAGGAAGTGGGTGGTGTGATCCTTATGATGAGTCAAGCGCCAAATAAAGCTGTCTGCCAAGCAGAGATTGTCATTGATCCTTGAGCTTTATTTGGAAACTCAAGTTGACCTTTGCATTTGGCTTTAGGTTGTGGAGAAGTTGGTTTGAGTGGCACAGGGACTCTTGTTAGGAACTTTTCCGGGGGTTGACCCCACTTTTTTGACAATATTCTTTGATGATTCCTGTCATTTTTAATTTTCTGGGCTCATGCATTATCATGACGTCTGAGACCTTGAGAGAGAACTTCTCCAGAAAAGCCTTCTGAAATTTCTCCCAATTATTGCTATTGCTGGTTTTTATTAAACCAGTTGCTCACAAATTTAGAGGATATCCCTGTTACTTAGAGGGCAGTTTTTCTTGCCCAGAGTCTTTGGGAATAGCCAACTTGTGCAATTTTTTGTATGCATAGAGTCCAGAGGGTGGTGTTCTCTCAACAGAGTCCCACAAATGTCACATTCTCAGTAGAGTGGAGGTGTTCAACAGTATGTTTGGTACTTCAGGGGCAGTTGTTGCTTCAGGCAGTTTCAGAACTCTGTGTGTCATGTTTGGCTCCAGAAGACGACATCCTGGAGGACACGGCGGGAAATCTTTATAAAAAAGATTTGAGGTTTGAAGCTAGCCTTGGGTTAGCCTTCAGGGCATAATTAAGGGCACATACCTTAATTTCCTGGAAAACAAGATGTAAAAGTACTTTTGGCAGAAAGGACAGGAAAAGCTTGAATATTATACTCACCAACACAAATGTGGATAAACTTGGTTTTATTAGGCAAAAATGATTCTACTCTAAATAGTAGGCAAGGGACGGTGATCACTCATTAGGAAGACCAAGTGGCTGAGGGGATCACGTTGGGATGAGGTCATACCAGGATCAACCACAGACAGGTACAATAATCCAGAATGGGTGGATATTGAACCAGATCCATTTGCGGAAGGCAAGGGATTTCCAAAGTCAAACGCAAACCCAGCCAAATCTTTGCAACTATCACAATTTGAAGGCCATATCAGAATAGCATTAATTGTGCAATTTACAACATATCCCCCCCTCAAGATTAGACACAAGGAGGTGGTATTTGCGGAGAAACTTGGAGTGAAAACGGGCAAAAGGACGTCCAGAAGACAGCAGTTTTACTGTATACTCAACACCATTCTTAAAGGTGACCTCACAGGGCCCAACCCAGAGGGAATCCAGCTTGTGGGATCTACCACCTGTACAATTCTGATAGTAGAGAACTAGACCACCTATTTGATACTCAGGGAGGGGGGCTCTAGCAGCATTAGATGGGGAGAGCTCCAGGGCCTTAACCTTGTAAGTAGTAGAGTATGCAGTTGCCTGGATGTCAATGAATCAATTGGGTAAGTCTCTAACATGGGCTTCAGGATTTTCAGACAGATTCAAATTTGATCAAATGGGGTCCCAATATTGAGGGGGTAGCTGCTTCACGTCCATACAGCATGGCAAAAGATGACTGGCCCATCATGCGGTGCCTACTGAGTTGGTAAGCAAAGAGGGCAGCAGGGAGGAACATATCCCAGTTGGCAGCGTCAGAGAGCGTGAGCTTTCTAATTATGGATACCAGAGAGGAGTTTGCTCGTTCAACAGTTCCATTGATGGAGGGGTTATAAGGCGCAGAGAACAATTGGTGAGTTCTCATAGCTTTGACAATAGAAGTGATGAGAAAGGCATTAAAGTTGGTACCATTGTCAGAGAGCAGGGATTTGAGGGCAACCATGTCAATAGAAAATGTCTTGCAGCAAGAAAGTAGCCATGGTCTTAGCAGTTATATCTTTTGTTGCTCTGGCTTCAAACCACTTGCTAAAGTGGTCTACATCAACCAAGATGAATCAACATCCAGACCTAGACCAAGGGAAAGACCCAACAGCATCAATACTCACAGTGTGGAAGGCATGCTTTGGGGGGATGAGTTTGAACTGGTGTTGGGATGGGCGAGGGCGTTGGAGTTGACAGGAGTGACAGGAAGCGAGGACATCAGGGATCAGGAGACGCATGTTCTCCCAATAGAAGTTCTTGCACAACCAATCATGAGTCTTGGCTATGCCTCCATGGCCAGTGTCAATGTGAGCTTGGAGGTTGATGGCTATCCTCATGCTAGGGCAAACATAGGTTAGGTAGGCATTGTTAACCTTTTTGAAGAGTTGTCTATTGCAAATAACAGTGTCCTTGGATAGAGTCTGTAGAGCCAAGTGGATGTCCTCTGGCTCAGTAGTCCAGTAGTCAGGATACCCTATTAACTTGTATAGACAATCAGTGTCATCAGGATGGATAGCTAGGATTGGCATTCTGGTCAGGCCATCAGTGTTCTGATGTTGGGCCCCAGGACGGTGTATCACAGTGAAATTGTATCCTTGCAGCCGCAGAGCCCAATGTGCTAGTTGACCTTCAGGCTCCTTTAACTGCTGCAGCCATTTGAGAGAGGAGTGATATGTGACTATTGTGGAGTGGGTCCCATAGATGTAATGTCAAAACTGTTTCACTGCATGTAGCACAGCCAAAAATTCCTTCTCAGTGACGCTGTAGTTCTTCACATGCTTATTTAGGACCCTTGACAAGTAGGCTACAGGTTGATCCATACCTTCATTGTCAAGTTAGGCAAGGATGGTACCCACAGCTACTCCACTAGCGTCAGTGTACAAGATGAACTCTTTGTCATAATCAGGATAGACTAGGATAAGAGCCTCCTTGAGCTTGGCCTTCAGCACTTTGAATGCTTGTTGTTGGCTGTCAGTCCATTCAAAGGGGACGTTGCAAAGCAGTTGGATGAGGGGCTCACTCAAATCAGCAAAGTCAGGTATGAACTGTTGGTAGTATCCCATCATACTAAGGAATACTTGAACCTCTCAAAGATTTGTAGGGGGTAGCATCTTGTCAATGGCTACCACCTTACTATTCACTGAGCAGATTCCAGTTTGAGTGACCTCATGACCTAAGAACTTGAGACGTTCCTTGAAGAAGGAGCACTTGGAGTGTTTAAGTTTCAACCCAGCTTTGCAAATCTTGAAGAAGACAGCCTTGAGGTGTTCCAAGTGATTGGTAAAGGTAGCGCTGAACATGGTGATATCATCAAGGTATATGAGGACACAAGAGAGCTTTAGGTCTCGTAGAATGGTGTCCATAGCCCGTTGAAATATGGCAGGGGCATTGCAGAGTCCCTGGGGCATTTGAGTGGGTTCAAAAAGGCCTTCTGAAGTGATAAGCGCAGTCTTCTCTCTATCTACAGGAGATAAATCAACTTGCCAGTATCCATAGGCTAGATCCATGGCTGAGAAAAACTTGGAACCACCCAGCTGTCTAAGTGCATCATCAATTATGGGCAAGGGGTACAAGTCTTTCTTAGTGAGGGAGTTCAGGTGCCAATAGTCCGTTACAATGCAATGTCTGCCATCTTTCTTCTTGAGGATCAGTAACAGGGAAGCCCAAGGACTTTGGGAAGGAGCTAGTAACCCGGCGTCCAGAAGTTGTTTGAGCTCTTTAGACACCTGAGCATCTTCCACCCTACTACAACGGTATGGTTTGGCACAAAAGGGGGTGCATCCCCAGTATCAATCTGATGGATGACCCCTTTAGCTAAGCCATAGTCCTTAGGACCAGAGGCAAAGATGTTGCTGAGCTGATTGAGTAGGTCCAAAACGTCTTTTTGTTGAACAGGAGACAGTTGGGGGAAATCAGCAGCAGTGAACAAAGAGAGAACTTGAGGATCATCCTCAGGTAGATTAAAATCACTAAAAGTTCCAAAGGGGTATAGGGAGGTCACCTGTTCTGCTCCCAGTATAAAACCATGTCCCACAACCTGGCCTCAGGTCACCTGCATGGGTAGGGCCGTCAGGTTGGCAAGCAGTAATTGTATGGGATCTTTGTGGGTTTGATCTAGAATCCCTGGACACAGGCGAGGTTCTTTAAGGCTTAGGGATTCAGGAGAGTAGAGTTCCAAGAATGACTTTTCAGGTAGTTTTTAAGAAATCTGATAATCAATCACCACCTGGGAGCCCAGAGAAATGGTGATAGCCGCTGGGACAAGAAGAGGTACCCCTTCTTCCACAGGGCAGGAAGGAGGAGGGATGTACATGTTGGAGGAGTGAGTCCTATACTTTAGAGAGAAGATACCTGTGGGATACTCAAGCATGCAAGTTTTAAGGTGTTTTCCTGGGAGAAGCAGAGGTTTTCAAAGATCAAATGGACTTCATATCCTAAGAGCAATAGGTATCCATCTTGTAAGTTTACAATCCTGTTATACTATTGAAGGAATTGTATACCAACCAGGAGGTCATAGATTTAATTCTCAAGGACTATAGTGGGGGAAGCAATGAGGAGTTTCCCAAACCTCATGGGTAGAACAAGTAGGCATCAATGGCCTGAGTTTGTGCCATGCCAGCTGTGCCATACAGCTGAGTGTAGTTGAGGTCAGGGGCCAGCTTAAGGTTCTTCATTAGTTTTGAAGATACTATGTTGATTGGAGAACCTGTGTCCAGGATGGCTTTGATTTTAACCTTTTGGATTGATACTTCCACATGGTTTATATCTTTCCCAAAGGGGGCAAGACTGTCAAAACATCTTGTGAAGCCTCTAGCTCCTTCTCTCATTTAGCTAACATGCACCTTAAGGCAGAAATCTCCTTATACATAGTCTGCAGTGGGAGAGATACAGTTATATTTTGGAAGAGAGCTTTGGCTAGCTTGGCTGCTTCCTCAGAAGAATCAACCAAGACAGGAAATTAATGAGCTTGAGCTAAGTAAGGGCAAGCCACCATGGCTTTGGCTTCACTTGAAGGTGCTCAAGAAGTGATGGTGGTCTTCCCAGAGCAAATCTTGTACAGAACAGAGACAGTTTCCAGAACAGAATAGCCATAACTATCAGAATCTTTAATATCAGAATATTTGGGGTCTGAATCACTGGAGAGATTGTGGAATAGGTGAATAATAGTTGGGCCAGAGGAAGACAGAGCTTCCTCATCAGAAGGAGGATCAGGGGGAGACAGGGGAGATTGGTCAGCAGAGATTGTCTCCATCTCTAAGCTGACCTCTTTTTTCCTGCCTGTTTGTTGGGGTCATAACCCTCCACTTGGGGATTAGTGCAAGTACATAAGTGGTGCTAATTTGGCCACAGTTATGACAACCTTGCCTCTTAGTCTGTCCACCTGCACCCAGCATCTTAATGCGCGGCGTACAAGAGGTAGTCCCAACATTACTGGCTTTATTTTTGCGTACCACTGTTCCTCCATGGGTCAATTGCATGACTTGTAAGAGCGTCTTAATACTCTTCATAGAAGTGAGCAAAGCCTAGTGTGCTTTAAAGTGTAGGCATAGAAGCTGGTTCACCTTCAAAGCATTTGAACAAGCCGTGGATGCTTCCTGATGAGTTAACTGTCAACTAGTGATTAATTGCTGGCCTTCAATGTAGAAACAATCCTCAAACTCAGCCAGGGTTTCTTTGGGCTTAAAGGCAATGTGCATAAATGAATCCTTCTTTACCTCCAAGCTGAGATCTCCTCTGAACTCCTCAATAAGGAGGCGCTTCATGTCTTCCCAAGTGACAATGCAGGGGAGTTCTGGGACCACAACTTCTTGGCAAGTGAGATGGAGACAGGTGAGGAAGTGTTTTTTCTTGAGCTTGTTGGTAGCTCTTCACATTGCAGTTTTGTAAATGGTTAGAAAGGCGGCAATGGTAGAGGTTTTTGGATCAAATATCTGTTTGAAGGTTGATTTGTAGTTTGGGTCAATGGACAAGGACAAGGACTGACTGTTTTCACCAGGGTTGAGGACGTTAATATGTGGGTTGCTTTCAAACTCAGACTCAGCAGCAGGTTGTCTAGCCCAGAGGAGTCAAAGGCTTTCCTATAGAGTGTCCAAGGTAGAGCTGTTATGTCCACTAATATCTCTGGCAGTGGCAGAAGCAGTCCCAAACTTGTCAATCTTGATTTGTTGTACTGCCAAGGTGCCAGCAATCCCATTGACACGGGTAGCCAGAGAAGTGGCTTGAGTGACCAATGGGGCAACTTGTCCATTTAGGGTCTTGGTAAAGCAGGTGAGGCTTTGGATCTCTCTTTCCAATGTGTCCTGCCTATCAGCTACATCATTTGTCACTTTGACAAGTTGATCTAGTGCACACGCACAGTTGACCTGGGGTTGACCTTTTAGATCAGGGCAACAACCATGATTGTCATGAGTGGGAGTATTAACAACACCACCTTCCTCTTCAGATTCAGATGACAAATCCTCAGAGTTGGAAAGGCGCTGTCTTAAGTTCTCAATTTTACCTTGTAAGGTAGCCACCTGATTAGTGAGGGAGGCAATACAAGAGTCAGGCATTGGATTGACTGGAGGGTTGGTTCTGCACAGAAGCTTGACGTCAAGTGATAGCCTTGAGTTTGGCAATTGCCTCCCATACCTTGGTTCAAAATCAGATGGGGTCTCAACAGGAGAGTGGGAGGAGTCACCTCAATAGACGCTACCCTGTCATCCACATAATTTTGCACCTGGTATAGAGTGCCGCCTAGTGCAGCCTTATCCAGGCTGTACTGGTGCTGTAGGTGGCAACCCCAAGTATTGACATGAGCTCCTATCAATTTGAGTTGCAAGTTGACATGCTCTCTGAACTGATTAAGCTCACTAACCAGAGTCTCAAAATCCTGGCAATGGTTCAGCAGAAAGGCCTCAATTTTCTCATGCCAAGCTGCCTGATGTTCATCCCATTTGCATAGTTGATTCTTTATGTATCCAGGGAGCAAGGAACAAAGGGAGTTCAGGGAGGCGGTTAGGTACTTCTGTGATGCCAATGAGTTGCGCTGGTTGTCAGAAATACAAGTAAAGAGACTGTGTGACCATTCTTGGTAGGCCATATTTTGAGCATGGTTATTTGATACAGCGGTGGATATAGCATCCAATATTTGATTCTGGGATCCTAAGACAGTTTCTGGTGAACTAGGGCAGGCTGGATGAACCAGTTAACTAACATACCAATTGTATCATGGATTCCATCAAAGCAGGGGGGAGACCAAAGTCCAAAGTCCAAAAGAAGGAGTACAGGTCTCTAGAAATGTACCCAGGACAGAGGCCAGGGATAGAGTGCATGGCTACCATGCCAGAATGAAGAAGGGAGCAGGCGGCAGCACAAGCTTGCTTGTAATTGAGAGAGAAAGCGGGAAGGGGGGGCCCACACGGGCCCAGGAGACAGAACCAATACCATAGGATTTGAGGGGGCATTGATGATGTCTTCTTCTAGAGGGGGACTAGAAATTATGGGTTGATTGGGTACTTCATAAACAAAGGGAAAAGGACCAGAGAATGCGCGCAGGAACAGAGTAACTGAGGGGCTTGCAGCCCCTGTACTGAGTACCATTTTGTTGTGTTTGGCTCCAGGGGACAATATCCTGGAGGACACGGCAGGAAATCTTTATAAAAAAGATATGAGGTTTGAAGCTAGCCTTGGGTTAGCCTTCAGGGCAAAATTAAGGACACATACCTTATTTCCTGGAAAACAAGATGTAAAAGTCCTTTTGGCAGAAAGGACAGGAAAATCTTGAAGACTATAAACGCCAACAAAATGTGGATAAACTTGGTTTTATTAGGAAAGATGATTATACTTATAAATAGTAGGCAAGGGATGGTGATCACTCATTAGGAAGACAGAGTGGCTGAGGGGGTCACGTTGGGATGAGGTCATACCAGGATCAACCACAGACAGGTACAATAATCCAGAATGGGTGGATATTGAACCAGACTCATTTACAGAAGACAAGGGATTTCCAAAGTTGAACGCAAACCCAGCCAAATCTTTGCAACTATCACAATTTGAAGGCCATATCAAAATAGCATTAATTGCACAATTTATGACACTGTGTGTGCTGAGTAAGTTAATATGTTCACTGGGTACAAGAAAGTTATTGAATATGATGTGTTCTGTGGGGAAATCATGTCATTTCTTGTAGGTTCTCCAGTAACTAGGAATTATCATGTCTTGGGTCCTTTTTTGGAAAAAAATCCTCAGGTTAGTTGGGTTTGGATATCCTACCTGTGCTACCACTGTCAATAATATACTTTGGAGAAGTATATAATACAAGATAATAATAAGATTTAGAAAAAAATTGATATCTTTATTATTCTTTTAAATAGCTTTTATAGCTTGCTGATATACCACATAGAATACATGTAGATACTGTATATCATGTGGTTTAGTAAAAGTTGGATTCCCTAGGGAATCAAGGGTCTGATCCTGATGTAATATCTGGATTTTGTTTTTAGGGCCATCTCTACTTGGCAATTGAGGCATTTCTCAGTAAAATGATTTATCAAGAGGGAGTACTAAAAGATGTTGCATCACTAATATTCTCTTTCTGCTTAGTTTATGATATGATTTTCAATACTTGCTCATCTTGTATTTTTGACAATTCATATTGTCCAAATAACATAAGCTAACCATTTAAATAAAAAATTATTTTTTTGGGTATTCAATCTGTCAAAACAGCACAATCAACCTGCCATCAAGGTTCCGCCTAAACAGTTCTGTAACCCACAATCCAACGCTCCCATGACCCAAAGCCAAACTAGGAAGTTGACTCAAATTTCAAAATCCAAAAAATTAAAAAATGATGATCCCTTACAGCGGATACCTTGATTTGGTGCTTGAATCATTATCAGGATCAAGCCACCCCCTTCATCATCTAATAAAGTGATCAACACAATCATGTTCCTGTTATTCATGATTCACAAGGACTATATAATAATTATCTCTCAATAAAGAATATTATATAGTTTATAAAGATTTCCCTTGTAACTCTGCTAAAATAGCACAGTTACAACATTGGTAGCACAGGTAGATTTTCCATCCTACTTTATCCTTGAAATTCTGTCTGTTATCTTTACTTGCTGCAGTCAACAAATCTACATTAGAATTATGTTAGTCCTCTCCTTGATCAGACACCCTACACACCAAGAACTGAAATAACCAGCAAGGTTGTGCTGTACCAGAGCATGGTGATCCCGGTCTCTGCCTCCAACGCCTTGTCAGCACAAGGTTTCTTCCAAGCACTTGTTGCTTCTCCTCAAGCAAAAGATGAAGCATTATTGTTGCAACTGAACCAATGAGAATTCAGTATTTGAGTTGGGGAAGACAACAGTCCAATAGAAAAGACAAGAAGGAATAGAATAAGGTATTTTTTATTGTAGAATATTGTGATTAATATACCATGTGGGGAAAGCCACAAGGCTACAAGGGGGTGGCATGTTACATGTAAGGTTCAAAGCCAAGGAATAACTTGTGCAGGGATCAGCAGGTCAAATTGGTAGCGCTCCTAATTAGGAGGAAGTGCCTGCCATTTGACATTGCCATCAGATTGGTTCATGTTGTTATACATGTCAAGGGGTGAATCATTGAGAGCCCCCTGTGTATTGTAAGATACATTAGCAGGCTAGTCTGGAAACTTGGTTGCAACACCTCCCTTGCCTCCTGCTTGTTGTCAGACGCCAGGATCAGAGTCTGGGAAAGATCTGGGAAGGTCCGCACAAACAACCTTTGTGTAGGGATGGCGCAGCAGGGTGCAAGCAATCATGGTGGAGCTTCTTTGTATTCCCTTGGGCATCTTTGAGTTGATAGGTGTGGTTGTCATAGACTGCAGCTATCTTGAAGGGCCCTAGGTGGTTGGGTTCTAATTTGGATGAATTAGGGTTGAGGGTGTAGATGGGGTCACCTACAGCATATATTGCCTCAAGGTGCTTTGTCCCTCCTTCAATTTGTTTGTGTTTGATCTCTTGGGCTTTGGCACGCCACTGGTCCAGGGATGGATTTGTCAACAGGGGGGTTCCCCGGGAACTGTAGACCGTAACTTTCCTTGTTCAACTCCTGTCAAACTGTCAGGCGTTCAAAAGGCCAGGGTGCTGGGGCTGAACCCTGTGCCTCTGCCAATCCTTGCTTGTAAAATAAGTAGAGTGGTAGGAAGGTGTTCAGTCCATGCAGTATTGGGGTGTTCCTGTGTGAGCTTGGCAATCAGTTGAACCAGTGAGCCATTTAATTGCTTTACTTGTCCATTGACTAGTATGGTGTGGGGTTGTGACTATCCGTTGGAGGGTGTTCTTGACGCAGTATACCTTCATGACATGCCCAACAAGTTCAGGGCCACCATCTGTGATGAGGCGTTTGGGCCACCCAAAGAAGGCCACAATTTCCTTGCCAATGAAGCAAATGATTGTGATGGCGGTGTGATTAGTTGTTGCCCAGGCCACTAGCCAACAGGTGAAGTAGTCAATGGCAGTTATGATGTATTTCTTTCCCAGTATGTCTTTGGGGAGGGGTCCCACAATGTCAAGGGCTCACTGTTTGAAGGGTTCCATTGCTTTGATGGGCAGGACAGACTTGGGGGTGCAAATTTAGACGTATTCTTTTTGCACAGCACACATGTTTTGAGGAGATCCAAGATGTCCTGATGCATACACTGCCACCAAACCTTCTGTTTCAGATTTCAAAGAGATTGCGTCCTCTGATGTGACCCAGGGTTTGGTGGTAATGCAGTATGGTGTCACCTTGGTGTGTGGTTGGGATGTAAGGTGTCTTCTTGCCTGTCTCTGCCTGGTGGCAGACATTGCCAGCATCCATGATGAACTGACTTTTGCTGTCCTTCAGCTTGGAGATAGTTACTGAGTTAAGGCCTTCCTAACAAGTTGCTTCAGGGTGGAGATACAACATTGGCTAATCAGGATCCAAGCTGCCATCCCTGGTGCTAGATGCTACATAGAGGCATGAGAGGGCCTCAGCTGTGACAAGTTCCTTCCAAGGCTTAAAATTGATGCGCAACTGATAGGGGATAGGCACTTGACCCAGTCTGCTTGGCAGCGTGTCAAGTGGAACTGTGTGTTGAACTACTGGTGTGACTTGTGGTCTGACAGGATATGGGGTGGAAAGGTAGCCCCTTCCAGGTAACAGCAACACTTCTTGATGCATTGCACAATTGCCACTAATTCTTTATCATGAATGGGGTAACATTGTTCCAAGTCAGTAAGCTTCCTTGACTCATATGCCACAGGGAGGAAGGCGCCATTGTCGGTTTCTACCTGTAGCACGCCCCCTATGGCCCTGTCAGAGGCGTCAGTCTCAAGTTTGTACTGGCAGTTTTGGTTGGGGAACTGCAGTACATGTGCTGTTGTAAGTCTCTGCTTCTTATCTTGAAGGCTTGATCTCTGACAGGGGTCCAATGGAAGCGCTGTTTGGTGTTGAGGAGTTTGGTGAGAGATGCAATTAGTTCCCTGCAATTGGGAATGAACTTGTGCACGTAGGCAACCATGCCTAAGAAGGTACACACCTGGCCCACATCAGTGGGAGGTGGCATAATAGTGATTGCCTTGATTTTGGCAGGGTCAGGCTTTATCCCTTGGGCAGAGATGGTGTGCCCAAGGAACAGCAGCTCCAACTTGAGTAACTTGTATTTGGAGGGTTTAGCTTTTAGCTGATTTTTCCAAAGGGTGTCAAGGACAGCACAGAGGTGTTGGAGGCGCGTGGTTTGATCTTGACTGAAGACAATAATGTTGTCAAGGTACACAACCACATATTTTTCAATCAGTTCCTCAAATGCTTTTTTCATCAACGTGGAAAGGATGGAAGGAGCATTGGTCATTCCAAAGTTCATGACTCAACACTCAAACAAAACTTAGTGTGTGTGGAAGGCAGTTTTTACCTCATCCCCTTGTGCAATGGGGACCTGGTTGTACCTTGTAATGAGATCAATCTTGCTAAAGACCTTTGCACCTGCAAGTGTATCAAACAGGTTGTTAATCAACAGCAGGGGGTACATATTCTTAACATTCACCTCATTTAAGGCGCAATAATCTGTGACCAGGCAAAAGGACCCGTCCTTCTTGGCTATGAAGAAGACAGCTACCCCGTATGGAGAGAGTAAGGGGCAAATGAAGCCCTTGTCAAGAACGTCCACAAGGTGCTGGCAGAGTGTCTCATCTTCTTTGGGTGTAAGACAATATAAGGGATGTGCCTTAGGTAACAACCCTTGGAGTTGTATAGTGTTCTGGATCTCTCAAGGGGGGAGGTAGTTGATCAAGTGTTTTGCTGAAGACGTCCTTGAGATCCTTGAGGAGTGTAGCAAGCACTGGTGAGAATGAGGTGGTCAATGGGGGGCGCAAGTGGTTCTGCGCAGATAACTTTGACTGAACATTGGTTGGGGTCTAGTTTCCCCCCCTTGAAGTCATACAAGCCTGTCTCTGTTATATTAAAAAACACATTATTGTGGAGTAGCTTGCTCATTTCAACAGGATAGATCTGGAAGCCCACCCCATTTCTATTGAGGGTGATGACAGAGGTATCCCAGTCAATGTAGGTACAGTTGTGCTAAAACCAGTCAATGTGAGAGAGGGGGGCTAAACTAACTAAGTTTGGCTTCCATCCTGGTGAAACAAACCACCAGGATGCCGTCCAGTGGAGGGCTGGAACAGCCGCTCAAAGGGGGGACCACAGGGAGGAAACAGGAGACAACTGAGAGAAATAAGCATTCAGTGCCATCAGCGCCAAACTGGTGAGTAGCCAGGGGGTACAAGTGGGGGCAGAAGGGGACATTGCAGAAGAGCGCAAAGGTACTGAGTTACTCTTCTCTAGGTCAGGAGGGGGGACATTGGCACCTTCTCGCCCACAGGAGCAGGGGAGGCATAGTCAACATCATCCAAATCCAGATCATTGCATGTCAGGCTTTTCACCATGTCCTCCCTGGAATAAAGGAGGTTACCAGGCAAACTCAGGAGGCTAGAGGGAGCCTCATTTGCGAGCCGCGCAGAAGAGGAGATTTTAGACCACAGGTCTGGTGAGATGGACCACAGGAGGAGCAAGAAGGGAGCCAAAGAAAATACATCAAATTTTATGACTGGGAGTATCATAGTTGCAATATCCACAAAATTAGGGGAAGATTGATGAGGTTTTTAAAATTGCAAGCAATAAAAATAAGATCAACAGGGGCAACCACAAGCAGGAAGTCAAGAGGAGCAATAGAGTGGGTTTGGAGAGCTTGGCGGTGTACTTGGGTGTCTTTAAAGCAACCAGAAACAAAAGTGGGTTCAAAATTAAAGAATTTATAGAGAAAATCAAAGTAAAATAGATTTTTATATTGATTTTTACTAGAAAACTTAAGTTCAAACGTAAATTTTCAAAGAAAAAGAAAAAACCAAAGCCACTATATGCTGGAGTCAGTTTCAAGAGTCCCAGAAGAGGGACTGGGTTTGAAATGGGGGGTTGAAAGGTAAGAGATAAAGCAATGTTAACACTTTAAAATTCTAGATAACAGAAACTCAAGCAGAGGTCCAACCAAGGCAATAAAATTTAAATCAAGTGTAGCAAGCTCCAAACTTTTAATAAATTGAAAATTGACAAGCAGGGGACTCAAAGTCCCCTGGCATTGTTAAAAGGGATGAGTTTGGCAGATATTGATCACATGACCTCAAGTGTTGCATCTGATTGGCCATGGGAGAAATTTTGCTGGCCAGGGCCAGGGGGACTGGAGGGTTTCAATGTATTTTCCGCGACCCTCCCCCATGATTGGCTGGAAGACATCCCAACCATTTCAGATCTAATTGACTTTGTGGTTATTGATGTGGCCCCATTTGATTGGGCATTCCTGATTGTCTTTAAAAGCAGACAATACCAAGCTAATAAATAGTCCAAATTAACTAGTGTTTCTTCCCAAGCCGAGGCAACTAGAGCCGGGGGTCCTACAGGGTATGCCAACACAAATCTTTCATCCACTGTGTGAGCTAAATCATTGAGTGAATTTAGTGGTTTTGCTGGACTTTGCACGGTCTTTTTTGTGCAACAAGGAAATACAGTCCTATCCAAAACCAAAGGGGGCAGTGAATTTACAGTCAAGGCCAGCAATTATGTTGGGGCTGAGCCCTGCCATGATTGGCCCAGAGAGCTTAACCTGGATGTTCCCCATTCTCACAGAGAAGGGTACCATCTCATGGGTAATTGCAACTCTACAGGAGTCAGCTACTCATACTTCCTTGAACCTGCTAGGCACTTGGTGCAGTTGTTGGGAGTCAGCAAACGCCTGGTCCACCATAGTGTGGTTAGCCCCGGTATCTACCAATAGTTTTTGGGTATTCCCACAAAAACAGAAGGGATAGACTAAGTGGGTTATTTTATTTGAAGAGTGACTTGCTTGAAGTACAGGGATGTCACTATGGACCTGGAAGACATCAAGGGTTTTGACTTTGTTACACTGTAGTTGCAGGGATTCTTTGCAAGCAGGGATTGAGAGGAAGGTTCAGGTGGGGTTGCAGGGCCTCTTGTTGCTACAACCCCCAGGATTTTCCCTGGTCCTCAATTTGTGCTAGTTAGAGTTCCCCTTTGCAGGGGTGTTTGACCCCATTCTCCTGCTGGTGGGGCTGGCGGCGGCCCACTTGGTTGTGGCCACTGCCAGGTGTTGCACAAAGTTGAGGTGGAGCATCACTAGTACGGCAGAAGCCCATTGAAGCCTGATTGTTGGCCTCCACTATGGCATTGTAACAGTCATCAATGGAGGTGCAACAGCCCACGGGGACCCACTTACAGATATGGGGCTTGAGCCCATTGATTATTAGGGTCAGAAGCATGGCATTCCCATCAGTTACAGCTTTGGGGGCGGCAGCAAGGTACTTGGGAATGGATCCAGTCTTTTTAATTACTAAAAAGGGAGTTCCTACCACAATAGGCGGGAAGGTTTTGCTGTAGCAGGATCTTGCGGCGTCCTGGAACACCATCCAGGTGAATTCAATTTCTTGACTGGCCCAGTTAGTAAATCATACAGCAGCAGGCCCCGTGAGGCGCCCTGACACAGTGCCAACCCACATGGGTTTGGGAACCTAGTAGATATAAAGGCGGGTCTTGGTGGATTGAAGCCAAATGACAATGTTGGCTTCTTTGACTCCACCCACAAAGGATTCAAGCTGAAGATTGAACATACGTTGTGAAAGGTCTGACTGGGGAGGGGTGACGCTGGCATCACTCTGTCCAAGGCGGAGTCAATTATACACACTTTAAGGACTAGCTGGTCTTGGTAAATAACATACCTGTCAGGGATGTCCCCCTTGGGGATTGGCAGGAAAGTTTCTTGATGGGGAGTAGCCATACGGCCCATACTCTATCCTTTCTTAGGGGTAATTTTTGTTTTAGGTAGGTTGTGAACCTACTGCTGCTACCACTGTTGCAACTGAACCAATGAGGATTCAGTATTTGAGTTGGGGAAGACAACAATCCAATATAAAGGACAAAAATGAATAGAATAAGGTATTGTTTATTGCAGATTATTGTGATTAATATACCATGTGGGGAAAGCCACAAGGCTACAAGGGGGTGGCATATTGGCGTGTTCCATGTAAGGTTCAAAGCCAAGGAATAACTTGTGCAGGGATCAGCAGGTCAAATTGGTAGTGCTCCTAATTAGGAGGAAGTGCCCACCATTTGACATTGTCATCAGATTGGTTCATGTTGTTAGACATGTTGCAACATCTTTGATTACTCCCTCTCATGGAATTAACGCCCCAAGTAAATCACTGAGCGGCTCACCAAGTGGTTCACTGCCCAGTCAATAAAATGGTGGCACCATTATCAGTTAACCATCTATGACAGGATCACTCAATTCAGGTCCTAAATGGAACACAACTTGATTAAGCCTTGAGACTCAAGAGGAACATTACTCAGATAAGCCCCATGATCTCCATGACATACATGGACAACATGTGGCTTGTCATGATACCATATAATTGTTTATATTCATATCCAATAAAGTATTATTCTCTTCTTAATCTTCCCCTTTATTCTGTTTATTATACTTCCCAGAAGTATAAACTCAACAGTGGTAGCACAGGTAGGTTATCCATACCTACCCAACTCAAAGGAAAAATTCCTCCCAATAAGAGAACCCAAACAATGTAACTCCCTAACAGCTGGAGAGATTACAAAGTAGGACAAGAAGTTCCCCCAGGCCTTGTCATCTACAATAATGTCCTTGTACTCATTGACCATTACAACGCTCTCAAAGTCTGCAGACTGTTCCCTACCACGCCAACCACAACAGCGCCTACGCAACCTGAGATACCCAATATTGTGTTTCAACGCTTATGTATCACTGAGATTGGCGCCTTTGCAGGATTACGCCGCAAGAACACTTCTCTTTGGATCAACAGCACCAAGAACAAGTTTGAATCAGAGGAGTACCCTCAAAGACTCTGGGTCAGTGAGATTGCCCTCCGCTTTACAGGGACTGCTTCACGTTTTGTTACCAAATGACTAGCCCAACATCCTGTCCAGAAGAAAAATTGGGAAGTGTTCAAGGCCACATTCCTCAAAAAGTTCTCCATGAAGGACTCAGACGTGGTGATTATGACCAAGCTTCAAACCTTCAAAATGACAGGAACCATCAAAGAATACATTGCAGCATATGAAGGACTACATGACCTTGCACCCAACACCATCAACTTTGATGAACCTGGGCCACGCCTGGACTTCTACAATGGCCTTCCCACACACATTAGACGTCAGTTTGACATGACCTTCTGCAAGAACCTTGAGGATGTACTCATAGAAGGAAAACACGCAGCTCAGAAGTCTGACAATCTACACTCCACAAACAAGCGCAAGGAAAACTCTGCAGCTAAGAGAGAGCCTTGCCCCAATAAGCAAAACAACCAAGTCAACAGTACCCCTCCTCAAAACAAGAATCACAATGCTTAAGCTAACCAGGCCAGCACTGAAGATACCATAAAGGAGGGAAAAGCTCAGGGGAGTGGTTAGGCAAGCTTCTCTCCCCCTCTTCACAAGACTTGTACAGAGAACAGGACATGGACTCAATCACCATGATCCAGGTTCCCTCCAGCAATCCTCTACTGTTTGCTGCCTAAACTGGAAATAAACACTTTACCTATCCTTTCTATTTTTGCAGATACCAGGGCACAGCACTATTCAACACTGGAGCCAATCAATCACTCATTAACAAGAGTTTTGCAGACCTCATGAAGTTACCTACCATTTGAAGTAGCATCAAGAAAGTCATCATGTCAGACAACCACAGAACACCAGTTACCCACAAGACAAAAACTTTCCAAGCCCAAATTGGAGATGTACAAACAACAATTAGTGGCCCCATCATTCCAATCCCCAAATACAATATCATACTTGGATTATATTGTATGCAAAAGACAAAGCCTCACATTAACTGAGACAGTGCCACCCTCACTATCCAGAAAGGAGAAGTCCACCATCACGTGTACTAACACATCTTGACACCCTCATGAGGGACCACATATTTGTAAAGATCATGAAAACAGAGAAAGAAACTGACATCATCAAAATCAATTGGAGCACATGTATGTATGAGGTTATCCACTTCAAAAACACGGAAACTCAGAACTATCAGAACCCAATTAGAGATCAGCTAGTCAATGTTTTTCCTCTGTATTCCAAGAATCACTACCCGGGTTACCCCCTGATTGGGGTATACAACACAAGATTGACCTAAAAGGTAGCATGCCTAAAGCACAACCCATCTACTGCCTCACACCACAAGAAGACAACGCCCTGAAAGCTTACCTTGACAAAGCACTCAAGAAAGGCCTCACCAGACCCTCAAAATCACCCTTTGGTGCCGCTGTCTTCTTTGTGGCAAAGAAAGATGGAGGCCTCTGCCTAGTCACAGACTACAGGGCCCTCAACAAGGTCACAATAAAGAACAGTTATCCCCTGCATCTAATTAATGACCTTTTTGATGCCCTGGGGGGTCCCAAATCTTCACAAAAATTGATTTGACAGCAGGTTACCACCAAATTTGCGTGAAACCTGAAGATATTCTAAAGATTGCATTTTGAACTAAATATGGGTCCTTTGAATGTGTTTTCCTCAATTTCAACTTAACAAATTCTCCCAGTACCTTTGTAACCTTCATTAATGAAGTATTCAAGGAACACATTGGGAAAAGAGCAATCATCTACCTGGACAACATCATCATTTATAATCCCAATATGCAATAATACTGGGAAGACATCCACACAGTCCTCTGTACCCTGCAGGAAAACCAACTGATTGCCAAACCGTCCAAATGTGAGTTCTTCTTGACTAAACTTCCATTCCTTGGCCATATCATCAGCAAGGACAGTATCAATCCAGATCCAGACAAAATATGCACTATAACAGAGATGCCAGCCCCAAGAAATAAGAGCAAACTCATCACTTTCCTTGGAATGATAGCCTATTTATTCAGGTTCATCCCTGATTGGGGTGCCCTGACAGCCCCCTTGTCAGCCATCACTGGGAAAACAACCAAATTTTTTTGGACACCTTTACAAGATCAAAAATTTTGCCAACTGAAAGAGCACATGGTTACTGCCCCCATCCTACAATACCCAAACTGCGAGGGTATCTATGAGCTAGAAGCCAACGCCTCTGATTGTGTCATAGGACAAGTCCTCTGTATCCAAACAGCCCAAAAGGACTTCCTCCCCATGGCATATGAATCAAGGATGCTATCAGACGGCAAACAAAGATACCCCATACACTATAAGGAATTGGTTGTCATCATACACTGCCTCATTAAATGGTGATGCTATCTGGAAGGAGCCCAGAAGTTCAAAGTACTCACCAACCACAAGTTGTTGATATTCTTTAATGCACAACAACACCTGTCAAGAAGACAAGCCAAATGGATGAGTCTCATACAGAGATACCCCATGCAAATAGTATACAAGCCAGGCAGAGAGATGCTTACTGCAGACACCTTATCAAGGCTATACAATAAACACATCCTTTGCACTGATGGCAAACCCAACTGGCCCATATTAATCATGGGGAATCTCCAGGAAGGGTTCCCACCTGGCACACCAATGGACATCCAAGAGAAAGTCCTCAAGAACAAACATATGTTTAAAAATGTATATGGTACCCTTCACCAAATACTTCCAAATAGTGACACTGTACCCTACGTCCTGTCAACACAAAAGATTGACACAATCCTCTGATACCACAGAAACTTGGGACACACCCATAGCAGAAACTTGCATGAATATCTCAAGACTTGCTACTGGTGTCCCAACATGCTAGATGATATCAGAGAGGTACTGGAACAATGCAAGGTCTGTGAGAAGTACGCACAAACTAAAGCTCCACCCAAGTCAGTAGTACCCATATCCATCACACAACCCTTCAAGGTATGGTCATTGGATATTGTGGGACCTATGCCTGGTGAAAGAAAAGGCAAGAAGTACATCATCACAGCCATTGACTATGCAACCAGATAGCCCGTAGCACAAGCCACAAAAGAGCACAAAGGCAATGACGTGAGACAATTCATTGGCAAGGAGATCATAGCAAAGTTCAGAAAGCCTGGCCTCTTAATCACAGATGGAGGCACTGAACTCAAAGCTATTAACACCAACATCTATCTCACCAAAAATGGAATAAAACACATCACAGCCAGCCCATATCACCCTCAAGCAAACAGTTGCATAGAACAACTAAACGGCTCTCTAGTGGAAGCCCTCAGTAAGTTATCTGCCAACAATCCAAAAGCCTGGGTTGACATGCTACCAAACGCCCTTATGATCTGCAGAACACAAGACAACCGCAATATG
Organism: Entomophthora muscae; assembly: GCA_014839935.2. Taxonomy (NCBI): domain Eukaryota; kingdom Fungi; phylum Entomophthoromycota; class Entomophthoromycetes; order Entomophthorales; family Entomophthoraceae; genus Entomophthora; species Entomophthora muscae. Next base: position 174,953 of record QTSX02007227.1, read on the forward strand.
GGTAAAAGCCCTCATGAGCTTGTCTATGGTCAGAAACCTTCACTTGTCAGTATAACCACGGGACCACAACTGCCACTTCCAAAGAAGATACCAGACAGTAATGACCCAAAAGTACTACAAACCAGAAGGGACAAAGAAGTGATGGAACAACAAAGAGCTCATTGGGAAGCAATCCCATTGCAACAAGAAAGGTTCCAAGTTGGAGACAAGATTGGGTTGTCAATCACAACCAACACAAATTAGACCCAGGGTAACGCAGACCAGGCATTGTCATGGAAGTTAAGCCCAATAACACCTACCTCATCAAAGGGATTGGAGCTCAAACTGAACTGAAATGTATGCATCACAACCGACTCTGTTTGTGTAAAGCAAGAACAGCCCAACAAAATTCAAGGCTCCCTGTACCCAACGCCAAACTGGATCAATACCAAGCCTGCATATCAGATACTCTCAAGAAAATTCCCAAGGCTCCGCCTTCCAGCACCCCAGGGGGAGATGTTGCAACACCTTTGATTACTCCCTCTTGGGGAATTAACGCCCCAAGTAAATCACTTAACAACTTAATAAATGGTTCATCATCCAGCCAATAAACAGGTGGCACCACTATCAGTTAACCATCTATGACAGGATCACTCAATTCAGGTCCTAAATGGAACACAACTTGATTAAGCCTTGAGACTCAAGAGGAACATTACTCAGATAAGCCCCATGATCTTCATGATGTACATGGACAACATGTGGCTTGTCATGATACTATATAATGTTCTATATTAATATCCAATAAAGTATCATTCTCTTCTTAATCTTCCCCTTTATTTTGTTTATTATACTTCCCAGAAGTATAAACTTGACAGACACATCAAGGGGTGACTCATTAAGCGCCCCCTGTGTATTGTAAGATTCATTAGCAGGCAAGTCTGGAAACTTGGTTGCAATATTATGCCAGCCCACATAGCCCAGAGACTTTGAAGCGCCGCCTTGGAACCATTTGCTGGAGCCAACAACAGTAACATCATATCATGAATTCAATCTGCACAGAACAAGTTGACACAAATGGAGTACCCAACCCGTTTCCGAGTCACAGAAATATTCATTTTCCTGACTCACAACACAGGCACCTAGTGCAATAAGTGGCACAAGGGTCATACTGAGAAGAGATGGAAGATCTTCAAGTGGGACTTCTTGGCCATACTTGTGAGTAAAGATACAGTGCTATGATTATCTGCCAAGTTAAGAACTTGATATAGACTGGTATAATAGGGAGTTGATAAGAGTCTACAAAGAGTTACGCCTAAGCTCTTCCTCTAAGATGAACTTTGATGACTCCATCACACACCTCATGTATTAAAACACACTCAAACCTCATTTAATGAGACACATTAACTTGGATCAAGTGACCAACCTCAAAAATCTGTACTGTAAAGCAGAAAAAGTGGAGCAAACCTCTAATGCACTCTACAAGGTGCAGACTAGAAAGAAAGAGAACTAAATACTACCATTCCTTAGGACGCTCCAACTGCCCTTCACCTAACATTAACAACAATAAGCATCAAGCAGCTGGTACAAATCATAACAGGAATAATGGTCAGTCTAACTGCATACATTTCAGAATCACTACCATCAAGGCAAACAGGATAAGGGAAAAGCCCAAGGAGAGCAATAAGCAAGACAAGCTCTCCCTGAAAACCATCAGCCTTGACAAGCAATATTTATTGACCTGAGGACATCAACCAGTGCCCAATGATCCAGGTACCATTGATCAACTTGGTACTTTAAACAATAGCCATACACTCAAACAAACTGATGCCCTATCATTTCTGCTTTTAAAGTTACACTGGTTTAGCACTCTTGGACTTGAGTGCAGATGGTACCTTAGTCAACAGCAACTTTGTGAGCAAGTTCAAGTTAGCTATGAATTCTTTTCAGATTAAGAATATAGTTTTAGCTGATAAAAATCACATTGCTGTTACCTGGGAGACTTCTCCCTTTTCCATTGCCCTATAAAATCTCCATTACATCATTCAGATACCTGTCATTAACTTCTCTAAGTTTGACATTGTACTTGGACTGGACTGGCTACAAAAGAATTACCCACACATAGACTGGATTACCTCAGTATTGATCATGAAGTGTGAAGGGGTCAACCATCAGATTTACCCTGACTTGATGGAACAGCTTCTATGCAACCACGTCTTTGTGTGTATTACATAAACTCTTGATAAAAAGGAGGACCTCAAGGCAATTGACTGGGACTCCTGTCAGTACAAGATTATACACTTCAAGGATTACCAAGACACCATCATGCCTTGGGATCATGAAATTGTGGCCCACCATCCAGAAATCTTCAAATAGGCTCTACCAGGTTTGCCACCAGAAAAACACATACAGCACTACTGTGACAGTCCACATGTTTGGTGGTTTACAGGCAGGACTAATTTTGACCAAGTAAAAATTTGGTTGTTTGTTGAAGGTAAAGGCCTAGTAAGGAATAATGGCTACTAGGGAAGGTAAAGCCTGGCTAGTAGGTGAAAAAGACTACTAAAAGTAAATTTTGTCTCCACCCAGCAGGAGATATTGGCTGCTGAGGGCTAGAGGTCCTCACCCAGAGGGGAACAGTGGTTGCTAGGGGTGAGGAATGAGATGGCTCAGCAGGGAACTTTAGCTGCTTGGGGTGGGGAGTGGTTCAGCCTGATGGGTAGCATATGCTGCTCAGGCTGGAGGATTTTTAGACCCTGGCAGGTAACACAGGCTGCCAGGGTTAAAGTGTATGCCAGCATGGTAGGGGACTTGCCTACCAGGGCTGTGAGTTTTGGACCCCTGGCGGGTAGCGCGGGCTGCCAGGTAGGGGATGAGTTTTGAGAGCTCCATGTACCCTGATACGCTTACAGGAGGTCTGTGAGCAAGTATCCTACCCAACAGACTGGTAGGGTGTCCTTGTCTATGTCCCTATGAGAGCTTTGGGGAGGACCCAAAGTGAGCATTGGAGGGCATGGATTTGCTCAGAGGTGTCATCAAGGCGGTTTGCTTGGGGAAGAAGCTGCAGAACTTGGTGTGACCAGGCCTCTGGGAAGTAAAGCTGATTACTTTGCAACTGAAAGCCCAGATTTAATCACCTGGGTGAGTAAAAATAACGCATAGATGTTGATATATGGTTGAATGGCCTAAGTGGATTACCACTTGCAAGGGCCCAGTCAAATACCAGTTCAATGTAGAGTCATGCCTGGGTCTACAGGTTCTGGTAACAGGGACTGAGATAAAGAACCAAGGTGGTTCACAGAATCAGCAGAGAAGACTAGTAAGAAGGACTTTTTGACCACAGTGAAAACTAGTTGAGGGACTGTTGGTTTGTATTGAAGTTTGGAACCAAAATGGTTCATTGTTCAGGTGGAACCAAGGTGCAACCAAGGTGGTTCCTAGTGAGAATGAGTTGAAGGGCTCAAGAATCATGATGCAGGAGTAGCTGTTCATGATAAAGAAGTAGCTGGAGGACTAGTGATGAAGACTGGAATGAGCTGAAATGAGCTGTTCTGAGAACTAAGATGAACCAATTGCTGGTTAAGCTGATGTTGAAAAGCAGGCACAACCCGCCAACAAGGTTCCAAGTAAGCAGGTTTGTGACCTGCAATCCAATTATCCAGTCACTCATAGTCAGACTAGGAAGTCAACTCAAATTTCCAAATCTAACAACATGAATAAATGATGATCCCTTATGGTGGATACCTTGTTTTGGCGCTTAACTCATTATTAGGATCAAGCCACCCCCTTCACCATCCTACCGTGTGATCTACACAATCATGTTCCTGTTATTCATTATTCACAATGACTTTATAATAATCATCTTTCAATAAAGAATTTATATATTTTCCAAAAGTTTCCCCTTGTAACTCTGCTAAAACAGCACAGTTACAACATTAGTAGCACAGGTAGGTTTTCCATTCTACTTTATTCCCCAAAATTCTGCTTGTTGCCTGTACTAGCTGCGGCCAACAAATCCTTGATAGAATCATGTCTGGCCTTTTAGCAGACTGGACATTGTACACACCTGGTGCCAAGATACCTGATGGGTTTTTTCTCTACTAGAACATGGTGATATCACTACCTGCATTCAATGACCTGTCAGCACAAGGGTTCTTCCAGGCTCTCTCCACTATGCCATGTGCAACTGATGAAAACATCAAGCCAGCCTACGTAGCCCAAAGACTTCAAAGCGCCACCCTGGAACCCTTTTCTGGGGCCAACAACAACAACACCGCTGCATGGATCCAATCTGCCTAAAGCAAACTGGCCCAAATGGAATGCCTGCAGCAATTCTGGATTGCAGAGATCTCCATCCAACTGACCCACAACACTGGTACCTGGTGTGACAAGTGACATGAAGAACACGCCAACAAGAACTGGGATACCTTCAAATAAGACTTCTTGGCAAGGTTCATGCTTAAGGACACCACACTAAGGATCATACACCAAGTAAAGAACCTAACTCAGACAGCACCGTGAAGGAACTCACCTGCGCCTACAATGAACTTCAACTATGTGCCCCCTCTGACATGGCCTTTGACACCCCAGCTACACACCTCATGTACCATGATGCACTCAAGTTGCATTTAATGAGGCACGTAAACCTGGAACAAGTGACTAACCTACAAAGTATGTATTGTGAAGCAGAGAAATCATAACAAACGTCCAATGCCCTCCACAGGACACAAACCAGAAAGTAAGAGAGACCCAAAGACTTTCACCCAACCAGGCGTTCCAATCAACCACCCCCTTGAAACAACGGAAGTGACGCAAACCATAAACCCGCAGGCTCAAATGGACATAGAAACAGAAACAGTGGCCAGTCAAACTGTACTCATTTTTGTATCACTGCCATACAAGGCAACCAAGACAAGGGAAAAGCCCAGGGAGAGCACTAAGCAAGCCAAGCTATCCCTGCACAACTATTGACTTACCCAATTACAATACCACCCTGAGGACATGGATCAGTGTCCAATGATCCATGTACCCTAAGAGGATCCAGTACTCTACACTATTGCCAGATACCCCAATAAACTGATGTTTTACCCTTTCTGCTTTCACAGTTACACAGTCTCAGAACTCCTGGACTCAATTGTGGACCAACTCCTAGTCAACAGCAGCTTTGTGGACAAGTTCAAGCTAACCACTAATCCTTTGCAGATTAAAAATGTGGTTTTAGCTGATGAACATTACATTACTGTGACAAGGGAAACCTTCCCCTTTTCTGTCATGCTTGAGAACCTGCACTCCACCATCCAAGGCCCTGCCATTGACTTTCCAAAATTTGACATTGTACTGGGTCTGGACTGGTTGCAAAAGAACAACCCCCACGTAGACTGGGCAACCTCAGTATTGACCAGCAAGCGCAAAGGCGTCAATCACTAGATCTACCCTGACTCAGTGGATCAACTCCCATGCAACCACGTCTTTGTATGCATCACAGAGACCCTGGACAAAAAGTAGAACCTCAAGGCAATTAACTGGGACTCCTGCCAGTACAAGATCATACATTTCAAAGACCACCAGGATACCACTACACCTCAGGACTGCAACATTGTGGCCCGCCATCCTGAAATCTTCAAATAGGCTCTACCAGGGTTACCTCCTGAGAAGCACATACAACACTCCATCCAACTCAAAGGAGCCATACCAAAGGCACAACCCATCTACTGACTCACCCCAAAAAAAGACAACACCCTATGTGCTTACCTCAAAGAGGCACTGGAAAAAGGGCTTATCTGCCCCTCAAAATCTCCCTTTGGTGCTACTGTATTCTTTGTGGCAAATAAAGACAGTACCCTTCAACTGGTAACAGATTACCAAGCCCTAAACAAAGTTACCATCAAAAATTGTTATCCACTTCCACTCATTGACAATCTCTTCAACACCCTAGGAGGCGCCACTGTATTCTTCAATATTGACCTGGTGGCAGGCTACAACCAGATTTTTATCAAGGAGGAAAACATACCCAAGACGGCCTTCCACACCAAATATGGGTCATAGAAGTGTGTTGTGCTCAACTTTGGGATAAAAAACACACCATCAAACTTAGTTAATTTTATGAACAAGGTCTTTGCCCCTCACATTGGCAAACATGCACTAGTGTACTTAGACAACATCATTGTCTACAGTCCCTCAGTTGAACAGCACCACAAGGATTTGGAGGCAGTCTTTTCCACCCTGGTACAATATAAACTGCAGGCCAAACCCTCTAAATGTCAGTTCTTCTGCAAACAGTTACCCTTCCTGTGACACATAGTTTCAAAAGACGGCATCAAGCCTGACAATCAGAAGATTCAGGCCATCTGCAAGATGCCACTGCCCAAGGACAAGTCTGAACTATGTACATTCCTGGGGATGGTTGCCTATGTATGACAGTTTATCCCCAACTGTGGCGTCTTGATAGCACCCCTGTCTGCCATAACTGGCACCAAATCCAAGATTCATGGACCCCCCAATGTGACCTCTGTTTCTGGCATCTAAAGGAGAAGCTTACAACTGCCCTAATTCTACGGTATCCTGAGCAATAGGGAGAGTACCAAATGTAGACAGATGCCTCTAATGTGTCTATTGGGGGTGTACTATGGATCAAGGACACCAATGGTGACTTCCTACCTGTAGCCTACAAGATGCAAAAACTGACAGAAAGCAAATGCTGCTACCTCATCCACAATAAGGAGCTACTGGAAATTGTACACTGTCTTATCAAGTAGCACTGCTACCTGGAGCGTCAAGAGGAGTTAATTGCCCTAACTGACCATAAGTCCCTCATATATTTTAAAACACAAGCCAGCCTATCCAGGCGCCAGGTGCACTGGATGGAGCTTCTTGAAAGGTTTAACATGATCATCTAATACTGTAAATTCAGAACATGAACATAAAAATATGGGATTGTCAAATCTTTGGTTCAAATTTCAAATCACTTTTGCGGGCAACTCAGCTGAGTGAAAATTAAAATATTTAATAAAATCAACCATTTAATTTGACTTTTTAATGATTTATTTAAATTGGCAAATTTCAAATCCCTTGAGCAGATAACTCAACTAACAAAAGAAAAAACTCAGCAAACAAATGTGGGATATGTGAATCATAAATGCGGGATTCTAATGCACAATTTGAGATTTCCTGTATTTCAAACAAACCATAGACATCATATAAAACTTAATGAATCTGAATTTGCGGGATTGTCAAATCCAAGAGCCAAATTTCAAATCAAGAATGAGGTTAATATGAAATAAATTTAATTTATGGGCATCTCAAAAAGGATGTCAAATGATCTAGAGTGAATTTGTGCTAATTCTTTTAGGAATCATAGGCATTCTCAAAAATTGCCCTATTCCGTTTTAGGACAGCTAAAACTTAGATGCTTGATTACTGTTGCAACCAAGTTTCCAGACTTGCCTGCTAATGTGTCTTAAAATAAACAGGGGGAGCCCAATGAGTTGCCCCTTTATGTATCTAACAACATGAATCAATCTGATGGAAATATCAAATGACAGGTACTTCATCCTAATTAGGAGTATTACTAATTTGACGTGCTGATCCCTGCACAAGTTATTCCTCAGCTTTGAACCTTACATGGAACTTCCCACTATGCCATCCCCTTGTGGCCTTGTGGCTTTCCCCATATGGTATATTAATCACAGTATTCCACAATAAACAATACCTTATTCTTATTATTCTGTCCTTTTCTATTGGACTGTTGTCTTCCCTAATTCCAAATACTGAATCCTCATTGGTTCAGTTACAGCAGTGGTAGCAGCAGTAGGTTGACCACCTACCTAAAGCAGAAATTCCCCCTAAGAAAGGACAGAGTATGGGCCGTATGGCTACTCCCCAACAAGAAACTTTCCTGCTAATCCCCAAGGGGGACATCCCCGACAGTATGACATTTATCAAGACCAGTTAGTTCTTACAAGCATTTATAATTGGCTCTGCCTCAGGCAGCGTGACGCCAGCGTCACCCTGCCCCAGTCAGACCTGTCCCAACGCATGCTCAACTTTCAGCTAGAATCCTTTGTGGGTGGTGTCAAAGGGGCCAACATTGTCAGTTGGCTCCAATCTACTGAAACCTGCCTCCGTATCTGTCAGGTTCCTGGGCCCATGTGGGTTGCCACTGCGTCTGGTTGCCTCACGGGGCCAGCCGTTGTGTGGTTCACCAACTGGGACAGTCAGGAACTCAATGTTACCTGGGTGGCATTCCAAGACGCCGCCAAGTCCTGCTACAACAAAACCTTCTCCCCCATTATAGTGGGAACTCCTCTTCTAGCCATCAAACAGACCTGGTCCTTCCCTAAGTACCTTGCTGCCTGGCAACAAGCTCTTGCTGCCGCCCCCAAAGCCGTGACTGACAGAAACGCAATGCTACTCACCCTCATCATCAATGGATTAAAACCCCATATCTGCAAGTGGGTCCCTGTAGGTTGCTGCACCTCCATTGATGACTGCTATAAGGACATTGTGGAGGCTAACAACCAGGCTTCAATGGTGTTCTGTCATATCAGTGACGCTCCATCCTAACCTTGTACAACACCTGGCAGTGGCCACAATCAAATGGGTTGCCGCCAGCCCTTTCAGCAGGATAATGGGACTAAATGCCCCCACAAGGGGGAGCTCCAGATAGCGCAGATTGAGGATCAGGGAAAAGCCTGGGGGTTGTAGCAACAAGAGGCCCTGCAACCCCACCTGACCCATCCTCTCAATCCTTGTTTGCAAAGAACCCCTGCAACTAAAAAATCCATGAAGTTGAAACCCTTGATGTCTTCCAAGTCCACAGTGACAACCCCGTACTACAAGCAAGCCACTCCTCAAATAAACTAACCCACCTATCCTATCCCTTCTGTTTCTGTGGGAACACCCACAAATTGCTGGTAGATACCAGGGCCAACCACACTATGGTGGACCAGGCATTTGCTGACTCCCAACAACTGGACCAAGTGCCTAGCAGGTTCAAGGCAGTACAAGTAGCTGACTCCCATAGAGTTGCAATTACCCATGAGACAGTACCCTTCTCTGTGAGGATGGGGAACATCCAGGTTAAGCTCTCTGGGCTAATCATGGCAGAGCTCAGCCACAACATAATTGCTGTCCTCAACTGGCTTTGGCACAACTGTCCCTACATCAACTGGGATACATCTGTTATCACCTTCAATAGAAATGGGATGGGGTTCCAGATCTACCCTGTGGACATGAGCAAGTTACTCCACAATACCGTGTTTGTTAGGATAACAGAGCTAGGCTTGTACAACTTCAAGGGGGGAACTAGACTTCAACCAATTTTCAGTTGAAATTATCCACGCTGAACCATAAGTGGTCCCTCCCTTGGCCACTTCACTACCACCAGCGCTTGCTGCGCTCCTTGAGGAGTACAAGGACGTGTTCAGTGAGACACTTGAACAACTACCTCCTCCCCGGGAGATCCAGCACGCTGTACATCTTCAAGGGTTGTTACCTAAAGCACAACCATTATATCATCTTACACCCAAAGAAGATGAGACACTCTGCCAGCACCTTGTGGACGTTCTTGACAAGGGCTTCATTTGCCCCTTACTCTCTCTATACGGGGCGGCTGTCTTCTTTGAAGCCAAGAAGGACATGTCCCTTTTCCTGGTCACAGACTACTGCGCCCTAAATGAGGTGAATGTTAAGAATAAGTACCCCCTGCCGCTGATTGACAACCTGTTTGATACACTTGCAGGTGTGAAGGTCTATAGCAAGATTAATCTCACTGTGGGGTACAACCAGGTCCGCATTGCACCAGGGGATGAGGCAAAAACTGCCTTTTGCATGTGCTACGGGTTGTTTGAGTGTTGGGTCATGAACTTTGGAATGACCAACGCTCCTTCCACCTTTGCCATGTTGATGAACAAAGCATTTGAGGAACTGATTGGGAAATGTGTGGTTGTGTACCTTGACAACATTATTGTCTTCAGTCAAGATCAAACCACGCACCTCCAACACCTATGTGCTGTCCTCAACACCCTTCAGAAAAATCAGCTAAAAGCTAAACCCTCCAAAATGCAAGTTACTCAAGTTGGAGCTGTTATTCCTTGGGCACACCATCTCTGCCCAAGGGATAAAGCCCAACCCTGCCAAAATCAAGGCAATCACCAGCATGCTGCCCCCCACCAATGTGGGCCAGGTGTGGACATTCTTGGGCATGGTTGCCTACGTGCGCAAGTTCATTCCCAATTGCAGGGAACTAATTGTACCTCTCACTGAGCTCCTCAACACCAAAAAGCACTTACATTGGACCCCTGTCAGAGATCAAGCCTTTGAGATATTGAAGCAAAGACTCACACTCAGCACCAGTACTGCAGTTTCCAAATCAAAACTGTCAGTACAAACTTGAGACCAATGCCTCTGACAGGGCCATAGGGGGTGTGCTAAGGGTAAAAACTGACAATGGCGTCTTCCTCCCTGTGGCATATGAGTCCAGGAAACTTACCAACTTGGAACAATGTTATCCCATTCATGATAAAGAATTGGCAGAAATTGTGCACTGCATTGAGATCTGGCACTGTTACCTGGAGGGGGCCACCTTTCCACCCTGTGTCCTGACAGACCACAAGTTGCTCTAGTACTTTAACATACAGTCCCACTTGACATGTTGCCAAGCAGGTTGGGTTGAGTGTCTATCCCCTTACCAGTTGCGCATCAAGTACAAGCCTGGGAAGAAACTTGTCACAGCTGACGCCCTCTCACAACTCTATGTAGCATCCATCACTGGGGACAATGGTTTGGACCCAGATTGGCCCATGCTCTACCTCTTCCCTGAGGCAACTCGCTACAAAGGCCTTAACTTGATAACCATCTCCAAGTTGAAGGACAACAGAAGTCAGTTCACCACCAATGCTGGTAATGTCTGCTGCCGGGCAGAGACAGGTGAGAAGACGCCTTACATTCCCACCACACAATAAGGTGACACAATACTGCACTACCACCAAACCCTGGGTCACATCAGAGGGCGTAACCTCTTTGAGATCACAAAACAGAATATTTGGTGGCCTTGCATGCGTCAAGACATCATTGATCTCCTTGAAACGTACGTGCTGTGCAAAAAAAGAACACTTCTAAACCTGCACCCCCAAGTCTGTCCTGCCTATCAAGGCCATGGAACCCTTTGAACAGTGGGCTCTTGACATTGTGTGGCCACTCCCCAAAGACAGACTGGGGAAAAAGTACATTATCACTGCCATCAACTACTTCATTTTCTGGCCAGTGGCCTGGGCAACCACTAATCACACTGCCACCATCATCACCTGCTTCATTGGTAAAGAAATTGTGGCCCGCTTGGGCAATCCAAATGCCTCATCACAGATGGTGGCCACAAACTTGTTGGACATGCCATGAAGGCATACTGCGCCAAGAACACCCTCCAATGTATAGTTACAACTCCCTATCATCTGCAAGCCAATAGTTGTGTAGAACGGTTAAATGTATCACTGGTTCAACTGATTGCCAAGCTCTCACAAGAGCACCCCAACACTGCATGGACTGAACATCTGCCTACTGCTCTACTTATCCTACAAGCAATAATCAACAGGGGTACAGGGTTTAGCCCCAGCACCCTGGGCTTTGGGACACCTGACAGTCTGACAGGAGTTGAACAGGGAAAGCTATGGTTCAGAGTTCCCAAAAGCCTCCCCTAGTGACAACCCCACCCCTAGACCAATGGTGTGCTAAAGCCTGGGAAATTGAACACAAGCAAATTGAAGGAGGGACAAAGCACCTCAAAGCCAGGTACGCCATAGGTGACCCCGTCTACACCCTCAATCCCAATTCTGCCAAGTTAGAGCCTAACCACCTGGGGCCCTTCAAGATAGCCGCTGTCTATGACAACCATACCTATCAACTCAAAGATGCCCAAGGGAATACCAAGAAGCTTCACCACAATTGCTTGCGCCCCTGCCACACCATCCCCACACAAAGGCTGTTTGTGTGGACTTTCGCAGACCTTCTGCAGACTCTGGGTTTGGTGTCTGACAACAAGCAGGAGGCAAGGGGGGTTGCAGCCAAGTTTCCAGACTTGCCTGCAAACGTATCTTACAATACACAGGGGGCGCTCAATGAGTTGCCCCTTGATGTATCTAACAACATGAACTAATCTGATGGCAATATCAAATGGCAGGTACTTCATCCTATTTAGGAATGTTACCAATTCAACTTGCTGATCCCCGCACAAGTTATTCCTTGGCTTCAAAACTTACATGGAACTTCCCACTATGCTACCCCCTTGTGGCCTTGTGACTTTCCCCATATGGTATATTAATCACATTATTCTACAATAAACAATCCCTTATTCTTATTATTCTGTCCTTTCTATTGGAATGTTGTCTTCCCCAATTCCAAATACCAAATCCTCATTGGTTCAGTTGCAACATTACAGTAGATTTTAATAAATGCTAATAATAAAATAGAATTTTATATTATAATCTATCTTATTGTGTTGTCTTTTCCTTGATGTGTTGATAGTTCATTTGCTGTTGATAATCTGCTAGTGTTTAATTGGATAGTTTCACCTCCAGTTGCCTTGGCAATAGGAAATCAAGTCATCTTCCCAAGACCAGCTGTGGCCACAGAGGCGACTTAATTTCCTATCTCCAAGGCAACTGGAGGTGAATCTATCCAATTAAACACAAGAAGATTATCAACAGCAAATGAACTATCAACGCATCAAGGAAAAGACAACGTGATCAGATAGATTGTAATATATAATTATATTTTATTATTGACTTTTCTTAAAATCTACTGTAATCAAGTATCTTTAATAGCAATACATGAATACATAGTGTAGTAAACTGATGGTTTATCTTTCCTTCCTCTTAATAAAGTTTTATGGCCCCTGGCTACGCCGGGGGCCAGAAAACTTTTAAAAATTTCTGCGTCATCAGGAGGGTAGCTCATATATTGTTATATGGTTTTATGGTCACTATATTGGTGATCTAGAATGCAGAATATTGCATCATTTCCAGTTTAGACAATTTTACATTTCACTTAATCTCATGTCTAAACATGGTTGTTGAGATTGGATTTTTCATTTGATTTTATCCAGAGTGAAGCTTCTTGATTTGGGTTGATTTTTCCTATTTTCTTACTGTACATTAAATTTGGATTCCATTTCCTGCAATTAATATCTGTGTTTACTAGTGGCATTCAAAAGTGATTTGGAATTTGGTTCTTGGATTTGACAATCCTGCAATTTCAAAAAACATAATAAACTTAATGAAAAGGGCTGATGGATTTGAACACTTCAAATCTGATTCCAGCTAATTCATTCTGTCCATTGAAAATATGCAGTTTGACTTGAACTTTGCAAAGTGTCTATGAGTTCCTGCATTTTCAAATATTCAAATAAATAATCAAAAAAATCAATTTAACTGAAAAAGGCCATCCCGCAAAAGTGATTCAAAATTTGGACCAAGGATTTGACAATCCCACATTTTTACGTTCAGGTTCTGAATTTACAGTAATACTGGCAGTGTAAATTAATGAAAAAGGAAAATCCTGACACAACAATTCAACACCATTCTACGCTATCATAGAGATTTAGGGCATATCAAGAGCCACAACCTTTATGAATTCCTCAACCACAAGGCATGGTGGCCAACTATATATTGGGATGTCTAAGAAGTTCTTGACCAATGTAAAGTGTGTGAAAAGTTTTCAAAAAGCAACACTACGCCTAAGTACATGTTGCCCATTTGCTCCCAGTTACCCTTCAAGGTATGGGCCCTCAACATTGTAGGGCCCATGCCCGGGAAACACACACCACAATAAGTATATCATCACTGCCATTGACTTTTCCACTTGCTGGCCAGTAGCACAGGCAGTGAAGACCCATACAGGTAATGATAGTTGACAATTAATATGCAAGGAAATCATCAGTAAGTTTGGAAAGCCAGAACTCCTGATAAAAGATGGGGGCAAGGAATTGACCTCCAAAAACACCAATGTATACCTCACCAAGAATGAGGTCCAGCACACAGTGACAACACCTTATCATCCTCAGGCCAATGTACAAGCGGAGTGGCTAAATGGTATCTTATTGCAGGCCCTTGCCAAGCTCACTGCCAGGAGACCTGAGGACTAGCATAAGCAGCTACCAACTGCACTTCTTGTATGCTGTACTTGCGTGAACAGATCCACAAGGAAGAGCCCTTTTGAGCTTGTTTATGTCACACAACCTAATATCATTCAAGCCCTCACAGGACCAAAGCTGGAAATAATCAACAAAGTCCCTCCTTGTTCAACACCTCAAGTCATGCAAGCTAATAGTGACCAGTTGGAAAAAGAAGAGAAACATTTTCAAAATATGTGTCCCCATACAAAATAGATACAAATTTGGTGACAAGGTCTGGGTAATGAACACAGACAAGAGCAAGTTATAGCCTGAAAAAGTGGGTCCCGCTATCATCTTAAAGGTAAAAAAACAACACTTACCTTGTGCAAGGATTTGGCAAATGCAAGTGATAAGGAGCGCCTTTTTGGGAAAGCTTTGAATATAAAAGTAGGAAGAGAAGAAGTATCTTTTATTGGATAATACTTTATACTTATATAGCTTTAGCTGTGGCGGGGATTTAGTTGGATCAAAACAAGGGGCTGGTCATGTGCTGGATGGGTTCAAGTTGCTGGATACCTGGACAGTCATGTGATATTGATTTGGTGCCATTTTTGGTATGTCAAATGGTATATTGGAAAGGCACCAAATTGGGCAATGACTGGATGTTAGGTGTGATGGCAATAGCCAGAATACTTGTATATCCAGACCCTCAACACAAGCAAGACAAAGTCCTACATCATGACTGACTAAGACCTTGTAAAGCACAACAAAAACAACAAGAAACCGTCCTACCAGCCACCAAACAACAGCTAGTCCAATACGGTGCCCAGGCTCCTGACAACCTGCCCCCAGAGGAGACCGACCTTCAGCCAGGGGTGTTGAAACAGCAGACTTGACCTGCCAGCAAGGTTCCAATTAAGTGGGTTTGTGATCCTCAACCTGACTTCCCAGTGACTCAGAGCCAAACTAGGAAGTTGACTCAAATTTACAAATCCAACAACATGAACAAATAATGATCCCTTATGGTGGATACCTCAATTTGGCACTTGACTCATTATCAGGATCAAGCCACCCCCTTCACCACCCAACTGAGTGATCAATACAATCATGTTCCTGTTATCCGTGATTCACAATGACTATATAATACTTATCTCTCAATAAAGAATATTATCTAGCTCTCAAATATTTTCCTCCTTGTAACTCTGCTAAAATAGCACAGTTATGACAAATCCTTGAAACTTTATTCCTATCCATATATTTTTGAGATTTCAGTCTGAAAATGTTTTGAGATAGTCAATTTTAAGATAATAGGGTTTGAAGTAACTGTATTTTGAGATAACTATGTGGGCTGAATTACTTATAAATCTGAAATATTTTAAAAGTAAGGAGCTAGCTTGTACTCCAAGTTTTTCAAACATAACAAGTTGCTTAGTTGAGCTTACTTTATCTTCCAAGGTAATAAAAATAAATACTTTAACATATTATAATGTTTTCTCCAAGGCATTTTATAAGAGCATGATTGTCACGCTGGGAGTATAGGGGCAACTCATTTCTGTAATAGGGCGCAGAGTACTCAGCTTGAATACTGTCATATGTGAGGATATGATTATTATTGTGGCAGAAGAACATATAGGAAGAGGAATCAATAATTACTTTGGAGGCTTGGCTTCTGATCACGCAGAAGCACTTTTAATAAGTTAAAAAGTATTTTATTATTAGGGGAAAAGCATTTATACCCTCTTAGGGAGCATCTTCCTGAGCTGTTGGCAATATCTTCTAGGACATTCCAACACACTATTATTTTGAGTAATTAATGATCTAGGTTTGGCCGTTTTGAACACACTAACCAATGGGATTTAATTGCTTCACCCAGCACAGGTGATCCTTGCTGGCATGGGGGTTTGGTATATTTTGGGGCCATTCATCCTGCTTAATTTGTGTCCCACATTGACTGCTTAGAAATACAGTCAAATTAGGAAATCTGAGATTATGGGGAATCAAACCCAGCGCCTCGGTGCTCGATGTAAAAGTAGGGTGGTGCTTTGGCGCCTGCAATATTTGCCAGGCGGCGCTGCGGTGCTTGCAATAATTTTCTGTTGGTGCGGTGGCGCTTGACGTAAAAGTAGTTTGGCGCTTTGGTGCCTAATTCAATTACTAGGTGGCGCCGCGGCGCTTGTGTATTTTTAAAGTGCCGCGGCGTCGAATCATGTATTATTTAATTGCTGCGGCAGCGCTTATCATTGGCTAGTTTAAGGCTCAGGTCAGCAGACTACTGCTAATCCAATATGCAATAGTTTATACTACCAATTTATGTAATTTGTTAGCTGCAATTCATATCCGCAAGCTCTATCATAATTAGCATCATTGCTTGGTCAAAATTCCCAACAAGTATAAAGATGAATTTTAAAAAATTAAAATAGAAAATTAATAAGACTATCAATTAAGTTCTTAATAAACAGCTCTCAACCTAGTATGCAAAACAATTGGCTTAATTTAAATGATAAAGAAGCAATGTATACCAGTTGTAGTAATATAATAAAATAAAGTTAAAAAAATTAATAAGGCTGTGAATTGAGTTTTGGATGAACGTTCCACAATCTGGATGGCTTAACTTTATATTCCACCACTTTAATTTCTTTGAGTTTTTGTTTTACCCCCTGAAGGAAGCTATTGAGTATGTGTCAACTTGACGGGATGTATCCCAAGGACTTGCACCTTAACACACTCAATTGCTGCATGAAGCGGTTTCCCACCCACACCACCCTAATTTCCATACAGTGAATTCTGCCATTTTTTATAGTGAAAATGGCAGAATTCAGTGTGTGGAAATTAAGATGGTGGAATATAAAGTTAATTTTCTGTATAAGTAAAAATAGATTGGAACAACTTAAAGAATAAAGAGTAATATAAAGCAATAATAGTCACATAATAAATTTATTTGCCTGTAGAAAGAAGAATAAAGGCAGAAAGAATCTTGAGTTGTGATGTTGAGCTGATGGTATCAAGTGTAGCTCTAGATTTTAATCACCTTGAGTCAAAAAGTAGGTTTATTTAGCATTTATATAATAGATATGGTGATAATGTGATGTCCTACTATCAAGAGTCTGATATTTGTGGTATAACTGGCAAATGCCTGAACTTCAGTCTGAACCGCTTGTTTTAAATTCATCATTTGCAGTATCCACTCAAACTGAACCTATCCCACTAAAGCCCTCAAATATTCATAATTCACGTGTATTCAAAGAGTATAGAGCTATTCATTATTTCAATAAATCAAACACAAGTTTTTCAGAATCTTTGATTCTGGCTTCTTTGAAGTTTAAAATAAATCTTTGATTTCGCCTCTGGTATTTACTTCACAGCTGCCACCGTCAGGAAGACAAATACTTCTGTTTTTGAACTTACAAGACCAAAAGAACCGGCCTTTCCCCTGTTATATCTTACTTTGATTCAAATAAAAAGCTGGATAAATTTTCTTGCTCACCATCTCTATGCTTGAACATGTCTCAGGATCGTATCTCTTAGATGGATGGTTAAATTCTAAGTAGGTTAGTAAGCCACAGGCTGGCTGAATTATAGTAGGATCATCTGATCAAAGTATCCGAAAGAAAGGGTTAAAAAGATAGTTATAACTAAAGTATGACATAAGCCCAATCGACCAAGGCAAAGGATAGTGGACAACTTGACGTATTGGACATATTTCATATAGAAGCGATCCCATAGATCTTCAAGGCTCATATAATATTGTTTATTCCAATAAGGTCCTTTATCCTACCTTGCAACTTCTTCCAAAATAATGAGTTTTGGGCGCCCTCCAACATTTGACAACTTTCGTCCTGTACCCCCAGAAAAAGGGAGCTTCCCTCTTGATCACGAGGGTGAATGTCAGGAATTGATGAAAGTTTATCTTTCGTGCCTTCAAAATAACAAATCCGAAAGCTTATCTTGTCGACATCTTTCAAAGGAGTACTTAAAATGCAGGATGGAAAGGTAATTTTTGTGGATTATTTTTGATTTAAGTACTTCTTAAAAAGATTAACTTTTGCTTAATCCCTTTTAGGCTGCCATCTTTACAAAGCTAGTATATTTATCCCATTATTCTTTAACTATTAAATGGATAAATAATTGTATGATTTCTAACTTCCTTCGTAGAGGATTGATGGCACCAGATGAATTTAAAAATCTTGGGTTTCAAGATAAAGAAAAGCTAGATAATCCAGCCACTCGAGATAAATCTTAGTGCTTAGCCTTCTGCATACTAATTAGCTCACCTTTTCATTTAAATTTAAAAGGTCTACTTAATGCTTTATCTTGATTGATGAACCTCAGGACCTTAGTTTGAATGTATGGTCTAAAAAATTATACCTTCTGTTACCAAAAAATAACATTTTATAATCATTAAACATAGAAGGTTTTATCCAAGAAGGCTTATTACCTAGAGTTTTCTAGCTTGCCTATGAAAGTCATTTTAGTCTTTTCGGCAGAAATATTCTGATAAATTGTATTTTTAATTTATCAACAAGGTATAATATGCTATTACCATCAAGTCCTTTTCATATTTAGCTTGCCATCCTATATATTTGGTTATTTAAACAGTAAAAACAAATGCACTCTGGACTAATATTTCCATATTTTATTCCTTTCTTATTAAATTGGGTTATACCAGTCAGTTTCCTGGCAAGATTTGTCTCTGAATCTGTTAATCTGAACCCGATCAGCATATTTCATACAGCATGCGTTGATCTGCATATTATACAGTGTAGTTCATCTCTGACCAACTTTCTTGTCCATGAATGCCATATCAATTAATTTAAAAATGAGATAACGCATGGGTGGGAAACCCATTTGTAGCAGGATTAAAATCCATCTTTAAGAGTTGAATCTTGTCGATTATGACTTGAAAAGCAAATTCAGAGATAAATGCTGCCAGGAAATAGTGGATCGAATATTAAGTATTTGAAAAAGCCATTTTTAAGAAGGTTTAACAGGGGAGTCATTTAACTTAGCAACTTTATTAACTATTTCTGAGAACAGCAGTATAGCAGTATAGCATTATTGAGCATGTGAAAAATATATAATATTATAAACAGAGGGTTCAATCCCATGGTTTAATGATTTGATTTAGTCAAAGTACTTATTATTTCCTTCTTTTAAACTGTTTGATCTTTAGGCAGCATGTGTTACTTTGATATTTTGTATCAAGGCGAAGAAACTCTGACATCTCATCTAGATCAGCCGTATACTATACAGTAGTTTTCAAACCTATAGCAATAAGTAAAAAACTCATATCTAAGCAAAAATAACCCTCTGTAAATGAAATCAACTCAGATCCAAGCAAAATTAACATATCTCTGAACGAAATAGAAGTGAATCCAAAACTATTGTGAGGCAATATAAAATCATTGGTTTTTAATTCTGTTTGCATCAGAGTTTATTTTGTTTACAGATGAGTTATTTTTGCTAAGAGATGAGTTTCCCCCCGCTTAGTGCCATAGCTTTGAAAACTACTGTAATAAAAATCATTTTTATTTAATAAAAATACTTTTCTCTAAATAATACTTTCCCAAAGCTACTTTTTACCTATATAATTAAAATTTTAACCAAGCTTTTCTCAGATTAATTTAAAAGCTTTGAGTAGTTAAGAAATCTTTAAATTGTTTTCTCTTGATGTGCAAATATTGCTTATAATTATTATTGTTGCAACCAAGATTACTCCCCACCCGCTAATGTATCTCACAATACACAGGTGGTGCTTGATGAGCCGCCCCATGACATAACAAACGGTATGGACCAATCTGAGTGCAATGTCAAATTGTGGGCACCATCTCCTAATTAGGAGTGTTGCCAATTTGGCATGCCGATCCCTTTTCTCAAGTTATTCTCAGCTCAAACCTTATGTCAAACCTGCCACTGTGCCACCCCCTGGTGGACTTGTGGCTTCCCACTATGGTATATTAATTACAATATTCTCCAATATACAACATCTTATTCCTATTATTTCCCTTTATATTTGGACTGTTCTCTTCCCCAATCTAAATATTGAACCATAATTGGTTCTGTTGCAACATTATTAACAGCAGCATTAAGCTACTAAAGTAGTTTTCAAAGCTATGGTGCTAAACAAAAATAACTCATCTGTAAACAAAAATAAACTCAGATGCAAATGAAATCAAATCAGATGAAAAAATAGAAGTGAACCCAAATCTATTGTTAGTCAATATAAATTAATTGGTTTTAATTTTGTTTGCAGATAAGTTATTTCTGCTTAGCACCATAGCTGTGAAAACCACTGTATCATACCCCCTGAATAAAAAATAGACTGAAAAAGCTAACCCAGTAGGTAGTACATTTTATGGGGCAGTATATTTATCTCCTGGGATACTTTACATTAGTTTTATAGCCTGTTGAGATAAACAAAATCACTTCAGCCTAAAGCAAAATCAACTCAGCTCAGAAAAATAGAAGTGAACCCAAATATATTGTTAATCTGCATAAATACATTGATTTTTAATTTCTCTTTGAGCTCAGTTGATTTTGATTTAGGCTGAAGTGATTTTTTATCTCAACAGGCTATAAAATTACTGTAAATTATCCCAGGAGATAAATATAACACCCCATAAAGTGTACTACCTACTGGGTTAGCATTTTTATAAGACTTCAGACTTTTTCAACAACAGCTGCAGTTTTATCAAAACCTATGCTCAACCATCACCAACAAATTACTGTTTCCTAAGGATACAAGAGATACAGCTATAATTGAGAAAATAGTTTTATTGATGAGCTTAAACAGGAGGAGATTGAATTTCTTGGAATAATAGAACTGTGAGGGTTCTTATACCAAATTCTATGAAAAGGAGATGCTAGGGGAATTATGTTTAAGCGAGATTAACTCATAATTTAAGATTAAAAATATATTTTCAGAAGTAAGATTTTGAAAGCTGGAATTAAGGACTTTTGGCTGACACCAGGTTGGGCAGAAATGATTCAGTATTTGCGGAAATATAGACAATCAAAGATAGTAAAGGAGAAACAAACAAACAGAAGTCTTGGCATAAATATCAACAAAATAGGAAACATCAGTTGAGACTTAAAATCTCTGTCCTGGCAATTTTTCAGTCTATTTTTTATTCAGGAGGAATGATACAGTGGTTTTCAAAGCTATAGTGCTATACAAAAATAACTCAACTGTAAATAAAATAAACTCAGAAGTAAAAAAATCAACTCAGATGAAAACAAAAAAAGTGAACTCAAATTGTTGAGTGTATACTTCTGTCATGGCCTGCCATGGTATAGTAGCTTTGGAAAGTTGCATTTTAAAAATTTAGATTGATAAAGCTACTTTTTGCCGTCAGAAAGCTACCTTGATGATCTCCCTAGGTACCCTAGATCAAAAGTTATGGCAATTTAAAGAGCCAAGTTTAAAAACCCTGTCAGCATGTCCCAAAATGGTCGCAAAATGTCACGGCCCATACTAGAATCTGGCTGGACTCCCACAGGGGAGGCAGGCCAAGCCTGAAAGGCCATGTACACAATAGGCGCTATGCAGACCAGGTAGTTTAGAGCAGTGGCTAGGGGGCGCCAACTCCCAGTATGGGGCACAACTTGGTCAGCCAGCCCCAATACTGTTATGTAGACAAACCCCAGCTTGCTGAAGTCTTGGGTGGGAGGCGCGTTGGGGAGAGGAGGGGCAGTTGGAATATCCTTCATTACTGGTGGTAGATACAGGTGATGGGGATGGAAATACTCCAGGTCAAGGGCGCGGGGCGGTTTGGCAAGGACAACAGGAGTATGGCCGGGAGAATATGGGTATGCAAGTTTGAATTGAGTAGTGGATTCACAAATAGATGTAAAGAGAATAATTAAATTTGAGCAAAAATAGACAATTCCTGCAATAATATAATAATTTCTAGGCATAAAATTGCTTTATTAAGATGTCAACAGTGAGGAGGGCTTCCCCCCTCACTACTTATACTTACTGATGATTCTGTGGCCTTTTGTGCCACCAGAGAACTGATGGCATCATTTGGAGTTGGATTTGCAATTTTAACCGGAATTTGCGTGCTTGGCCAAGAGGGTGAGATCTCATTGGCTGCTATAACATGAATCTTTTAGAATTTGCAGCATGGCGAGTTGCTACAGTTATTTTTAGCTCCTGCAATGAATCAATTTTCTGATTGTGTGATTGAACAAAAGCGCTCCCAATGTGCCATTTCCCAATAAGTAGGTGGCCCAAATTTGATAACAGGCTCAATGCCAGGGATTTGAGGCTTGTGTGCCTCTCAAATCCCGGGCCTTTTGCTAGTCAAAAGGGGGGGTATTTTGCCCTGAAAAGTGCTTTGTGGGGGTTTCCAAGCTGCATGTTTTATCACCTCTAAGGAGGCCAGCTGACTGTCCAGGGCACTCTAGGCCCTGACAGCAAGATTGGATTTCAAATCAAGACAAGCAATAATTAATAAGCAGGCAAATCCAACCATATCTCAGCTTCCAGTGATTAGTTTTGGACGTTCTTACGCTCAAATGAAAGCCCCAGATGAGGAAGATCCATCCAAAGTATTTTTAGATGACCAACTGAAGCAAACTGCAAAGTTCAAATATGGCCAAAGGAGTATGATTAGAATTAGTCAGCTAATGTCTCAAACTTTTAGCATGAACCCCCAGATAGAGAGACAAGGACCTTCAGGAAGAATCTGGAAGAATCTCAAAGACCGATGTAAATGGTATAAAAAGAACCTAGTTCCCCTTTTCCCCATTGTGATCACTCTTGGTCTGAATAATAAATAAAGGACTTCTCTTAGACTATAGTTTAAATAGATCAGAGTTGGGAGCCCTTGGGCCCTGACAACTTCTGAGAAGTATAATAAATGAAATAAAGGGTAAATTTAGGCAGAGAATGATACTTTATTTTGTATGAATATTGAGGATTATATAGTATCATGGAAAGCCACATACTGTCCATATATGTAATGGTAGCCATGGGGCTTACCTGGGTAGTGTTCTGATTAGGATTCAAAATAGTTGATCCCTGTATAAGATCAATGTCTGATAAGAGTGCCACCAGTTATTCATTAATCAGATAATTTATCCGGAAATTGCTTTCCCAAGAGGAATTCATCATAGATGTTGCAACATCTCCCCCTAGATGTGATGAAAATAGATGGATGGTATAAAGCTGTGTCTGAGTGGTGTGGGATAAACACCCAAAATCACACAAAGTTGATAATTAACCAACAATGTGGCTTCACATATTGTTTTTTTTTAATTTTTCAAAGGAAACACTGGGTCTTAAAAGGAATGTTAAAGCTAGCCAGAGTAAACCCAAATATATTGCTTGCAGCAAGATCAGAAAGTATTTTTAATAAAACTCTGGTCATTGACGTAACAATAGTCTCAGGCTCAATTTCCACAGTAAAGACCCTAAAATTGGGAGGCATGGGAGTAACATTGGGCAGACTGGAAAAATTAGTACTCAGGATGGGACCCTATCTTCCAGTCACAATACAATTTAGAATCAAACTGTAAGTGATATAGTGGAGAAGGCCAACTAACAAATGTACTGAGAAGTATGTTAAAATTGAGAAGATAGTTTTTTTTATTTGAGAATTTAGAAGGACTCAAATCTTAGGAGTTGAAGAATAGAAAAATTCCAATATGTATCAAAATTATTGACTCAGCAATTATATCTGAATCTGCAACTCCTAGACTGTTTTGTCATTCCAGCGTGTAATAAGTCCAGTGCGCAAAAAACCCTTGTGTGATTATTTTCTGATGGCCCTTTCAATAATCAAGAGCATATCAAGTGAACCTTAGATTAAATCAATTTATCAGTTTCAACTTGGTACAAAGATTTGAATCCTGAAATCAACTGGAGCAGCTGTAACCCATTTTTAGTTGACAGTTTGATTCAAATCCTTCAATTCCAATAATTTTTGTAAGAGTTTATGTGATTTTCCTGTTTTTCAACTAAGACAGTTTATGCCCAGCATTATAAGTACTGTGATACTAGGGTGCCAGAAAGCGGAGCTTTAGGAATTTTCTTTAGGTTTTCTGAAATTCAGGCTTGGTATTGATACAGTTTGGTATTATGGACAGGTAGGATTTGTGTTGTACATTCCTTGCTTTACAGGGGCAAAGTCAGCCATGATGCATGAGTTTTAACCCTGTTTATGCACTAATTCTTTTGATAAGCTAGATGTTGTTTGTGTCAAAACAGCAGGCTTGACCCGTCAGCAAGGTTCTGAGTAAGCGGGTTTGTGACCCGCAATCTAATTATCTAGCCTCTCAAAGCTAAGTTAGGAAGTCAAATCAAATTTCCAAATAAAAAACATGAACAGAAGCTGATCCCCTACAGTGGTATCTTGTTTTGGCGCTTGACTCATTACAAGAATCAAGCCACCCCCTTCATCATCCCACTGTGTGATCAACACTATCATGTTCCTACTAACCACAATTCACAGTGACAATATAATCCATATCTCTCAATAAAGATTATTATCTAGTTTCCATATATTTTTCCCCTTGTAACTTGCTAAAACAGCACATTTACAACATTGGTAGCACAAGTAGGGCTTCCATTCTACCTTATCTTGCAAAATTCTGCCTGTTGCCTGTACTTACCGCAGCCAACAAATCCTTGATAGAATCATGTCTGGCCTTCCTCTAGACTGGACACTGTACACGCCTGGTGCCAAGATACCTGATGGCTTTGTCTTCTACCAGAACACAGTAATCCTGCTTCCTGCCTTCAACGCCCTGTCAGCACAAGGGTTCTTCCAAGCGCCTGCTGCCATGCCGCAAACAACTGACAAAAGCATCATCCCAGCCTATGTAGCCCAGAGACTTTGGAGTGCTGCCTTGGAACCCTTTGAGGGAGCCAACAACAATAACACTGCGGCATGAATTCAATCAGCCCAAAGCAAGCTGGCCCAAATGGAATGCCCACAACAGTTTTAGATTGTTGAGATCTTCATCCAATTGACTCACAGTGCTGGTACCTGGTGCAACAAGTGGCACAAAGAACACACTGAGAAGAATTGGGACATCTTCAAGAAAGATTTCTTGGCAAGATTCATGCTGAAGGATACTGCACTCCTGATTATACGCCAAGTAAAGAATCTGACTCAAACAGGCACAGTGAAGAAGCTCACACAAGCTTATGAGGAACTCTGACTATGTGCCCCCTCAAATATAGTCTTTGATACTCCAGCTACCCATCTCATGTACTATGAAGCACTCAAGTCACATTTAACGGGACACATAAACCTGGACCAAGTGACTAACTTTCAAAGTCTGTACTGCAAGGCAGAGAAAGCAGAACAAACATCCAACACTCTCCACAAGGCGCAAACTGGAAAGATAGAGCAACCTAAAGATTCTTGCCCATCTGGACGTTCCAATTGACCACCTCCTGGGAGCAACAACAACAATGCAAATCACAAACCCACAGGATCGAATGGACTTGGGAATGGGAACGACAGCCAGTCAAACTGTACCCATTTCCATGTCACAGCCACACAGTAAATCAAGAGAGGCAAAACCCCAGGAAGAGAACCAAGCAATCCAAGCTCTCCCTGCACAACTCCCAACTCACCTACCAATGAGTACTGACCCAAGGACGTGGACCAATGTCCAATGATCCAAGTACCATCAGCAGACCCAGTACTTTACACCATTGCCAGGAATCCCAATAAACTGATGTCTTACCCTTTCTGATTTTACAGTTACACAGGATATGCACTCCTGGACTCAGGCGCAGATTGAACCTTAGTCAACAGTAGCTTTGTAGACAAGTTCAAGCTAGTCACTAATCCTTCACGGATTAGGAGCGTGGTTTTAGCTGATGAACACCACATTGCTGTGACAATTAAAACAGCTCCCATCTCTGTCATGCTTGAGAACCTCCACTCCACCATCCAGGGCCCTGTCACTGATTTTCCCAAGTTTGACATTGTGCTGGGACTGGACTGGCTGCAAAATAACAACCCCATGTAGACTGGGCAACCTCTGTGCTGACCATAAAACGTGAAGGCATCAACCACCAGATCTACCCAGACTCAGTGGACTAGCTCCTGTGTGACCACGTCTTTGTACACATTACAGAGACCCTGAACAAACAGGAGAATCTCAAGGCAATTGACTGGGACTCCTTCCAGTACAAGATCATACACTTCAAAGACCACTAAGATATCACTACGCCTCAGGATTTCAAAATTATAGCCTGCCATCCAAAAATCTTCAAAGAGGCTCTACCTGGGTTGCCACCAGAGAAACACATCTAACACTCCATCCAACTCAAAGGAGCTGTACCTAAGGCACAACCCATCTATTAACTTACACCTAAACAAGGATGACACCCTATATGCTTACCTCAAGGAAGCGTTGAAGAAAGGACTTATCTGCCCCTCACAGTCTCCCTTTTGGTGCTGCCGTATTCTTTGTAGCAAAGAAAGATGGTACCCTGCGTCTAGTCATGGACTACCAAGCCCTAAACAAAGTTACTATCAAAAATTGCTACCCACTACCACTCATTGACAACCTCTTTGATGCCTTGGGTGGCGCCACAGTCTTCTCCAAGATCAACCTAACCGCTGGCTACAACCAGATCCGTATCAAGGAGGAAGATATCCCCAAAACAGCCTTCCACACTAAATATGGTTCATAAAAGTGTGTGGTACTCAACTTTGGAATGACAAACGCCCCGTCAACCTTTGTGACCTTCATGAACAAGGTATTTGCCCCCCACATTAGCAAGCACGCCTTGGTATATTTGGATGGCATTATTGTCTATAGCCCCTTGGTAGAACAACACCACAAGGACTTGGAGGCAGTCTTTGCCACCCTGGCGCAACATAAGCTGCTGGCTAAGCCCTCCAAATATTGGTTCTTCCACAAGCAGTTGCCCTTCCTGGGACACATAGTCTCAAAAGATGGCATCAACCCTGAAAGCCATAAAATCCAGACCATTTGCAAAATGCCACCTCCAAAGCACAAGTCAGAACTCCGCACATTTCTGGGAATGGTTGCCTATGTACAACAATTCATACACAACTGTGGCGTCCTGATTGCACCCCTGTCTGCCATAACTGGCGCCAAATCTAAGTTTGTATGGACCCCCCAGAGTGACCTTTGCTTCAGACATCTTAAAGAGAACCTCACAACAGCACCCCTTCTGTAATACCCCAAACATGATGGGGAATATCAAACAGAAACAGATGCCTCTGACACATCCAATGGGGGAGTACTATAAATCAGAAACAATGATGGTGAATTTCTGCCTGTAGCTTACAAATCACACAAACTGACAAATGGCAAGTGCTAATACCATATACATGACAAGGAGTTGTTAGCAATTGTGCACTGTCTGGTCAAATGGTGTTGTTGCCTAGAGCAACAAGAGGAGTTCACAGCACTGACCAACCATAAGTTGCTTATATACTTCAAAACACAAGCAAACTTGTCCCATTGTCAAGTCCACTGGATGGAAATTCTGGAGAGGACCAATATGATCATACAATATAAGCCTGTTCCAGAACTTGCCATGGTGGATGCACTCTTGCGCCTGTACGTCAGAGCCACAAGGAGCAAGAATGGGCTTGACCCAGACTGGCCTCTCCTGGTGCTCCCAACAAAGGACAAGGGCTTCCCCCTGGCACCACCAACATCACTAAAGAAACAGTCATTAAGAACAAATACTTATTTGCAGACATGTATAGGACCTTTCATCAAAAAATGACTGACTGAACCACCATCCCTTACACCCCTACACATCAGCAAGTTGACACCATCCTACGTTACCACAGAGATCTAGGTCACACTAAAAGCTGCAACCTCTACAAATTCCTCAAACATAAAGCTTGGTGGCCGGCCCTATACTGGGATGTCCAGGAAATCTTAGACCAATTGTGAGAGAGGGGGGCTAAACTAACTAAGTTCAGCTTCCATCCCGGCAAGATATATCACCAGGATACCGCCCAGTGGAGTACTGGATGGCCGCTTGGAGAGGGGACCAAAGAGAGGATGCAGGAGACAACTGGGGGAAGTATGCATTCAGCCCCATTAACACCAACACAGCAAGCAACTAGGGGGTGCAGGTGGGAGCATGAGGCAACTTTGCAGGTGCTTGAAGGGGTGCCAAGTTGTTCCCCTCCAAGCTGGGGAGGTCAGGCGCTGATACCTCCTCTAATGTGGGAGTAGGCACAGTGTGGTTGATAGCATGGAAATCCAGGTTGTCACAAGTTAGACTATGGACAGTAGTCTCCCCAAAAGGAGAAGAACACCAGGTATATGCAGGAGACTAGAGGGATTATCCCCCGCAAGGCAAACAGAAGATGAGATGTGGGACCATAAATTGGGGGAAGCTGTCCAGAGGATAAGTACAAAAGGGACCAGAGAAAATACCAAAAATCTAAGGACTGGGAAAATCATAATAAAAAAGCCCACAAAATTTGGAATTGAGGGGTGCTAAAATTAGGTTTCAAACAGTAAGATTTTAGGCAACTGGGGAAGCTGCAAGAAAAAAACCAGAAGTGGAGCGGGGAAAACCACTTAGGGACCTTGGCAGTGGTTTCAGGTGGCTTGGCTGTCATAAAAGAAGGTAAAGCAGGTTTGAAACCAGAAAATTAATAAAAACCTCAAGATTTTAGTAGGATTTATATAAATTTTTGAATCAGAATTTGAGTTTGATCAGTGTTTTTGAAAGAGACAGCAAACAACACAATGACTAAGTGTTAACACTGTAATATAAGTCTTGAAGGCAACCGCCAGGTTCAAAAGAGACAGTTTAATAGTAAGTTTTCAAGAAGATAATTACTAACACTTTTGCTAAAAAGGGGAAGGACTCCAAACAGAGTCCAAAAATAAAGACTAGGTCTTTCTTTCTTTGGTTTTAAAACTATTAAAGTTTTATTAAGGTGAAAATTGATAAGCAGGGGACTCAAAGCCCCCTGGCATTGTTAAAAGGAGTGAGATACCAAGGAAAAGATCACATGACCTAAAGAGGCTCATCTGGTTGGCTATGAGAGAAATTTTGCTGGGCATGGCCAGGGGTGCTAGAGGATTCCAGTTCAATTTCCGCGTCCCCACCTGATTGGCTGGGAAGCAATCCAAGCATTTCAGATTTATTTGACTCCCTAGACATTGATGTGGCGTCTCCTGATTGGGAATTTCTGATTGTTTTCAAAAGTGGGCAAAACCATGCCAACAAATAATCCAAATTGATCAGTTTTTCTTCCCAGAGTGGAGCAGCCAAAGCCAGGAAATCCACAGGGTAAGCCAGAACAAATATCTCATTCACAGTGTGCGCCAAGTCCCCCAAGGAATTGAGCAGCTTGGCTGTTACTTTTAGGCCTTTCTTGGTGTGACGGGGGAAATGGTTTGATCCAAAGCTAAGGGTGGCAGTGAATTTACACCAATGTGAAGTATGTGAGAAATTTGCAAAAATCCATACCCCACCTAATTCAGTACTACCTATCTGCTCGCAATTACCCTTCAAGGTATGGGCCCTAGACATTGTGGGCCCTATGTCAGGGAAGCACAAGGAAAAGAAATACATCATTTTCACAATAGACTTTGCCACTCAATGGCCAGTGGCACAAGCAGTAAAAACACACACAGGCAATGATGTGCAGCAGTTCATAGGAAAATAAATCATCAGCAAGTTTGGAAAGCCAGAACTCCTGATAACTGATGGAGGCAAAGAATTGACCTCTGAAGATACCAATGTATACCTCACTAAGAATGGGGTCCAGCACACAGTGACAACACCTTACTATCTTCAGTCCAATGGATGCGTGGAGCAGCTGAATGGTAGCCTTGTGCAATCCCTGGCCAAGCTCACTGCTAGGAGCCCTGAGGACTGGTATAAGCAGCTACCAACTGCATTCCTTATATGGCGGACCCGTGTGAACAGATCCACCAGGAAATCCCATTTGAGTTAGTTTATGGCACACAGCCCAATATCATCCAAGCACTATCAGGACCAAAGTTGGAGATGCCCAGCAAAGTTCCACCTCTCTCAGATCCCCAGGTCATACAGGCTAATATTGATAAATCAGAAAGAGAAGAAAAACATCTATAAAAGACATTTGTCCCCATCTAAGACAGACATGAGGTTGGCAACAAAGTCTGGGTAATGAATACCAACAAGAGTAAATTACAGCCAGAAAAAGTGGGCCTGGTCATCATTCTAAAGGGAAACAAAAACAACACTTACCTTGTGCAAAGACTCATAAAAAGCAAACAAGACAAAGTTCTCCACCATGACTGTCTGAGGCCCTGCAAAGCAATACAGAAACAGCACAAGACCAACCTACCCATCACTGAAAAACAATTAGTCCAGTATGGCGCCTGGGCTCCCGACAACCTCCCTGAGAACCTGCCTTCAGAGGAGGCCAGCCCTCAGCCAGGGGGGGTGTCAAAACAGCAGGCTCAACCCTCTAGCAAGGATCCAATTAATTGGGTTTGTGATCTACAATTCAATTATCCAACCACTTGAAGCCAAGTTAGGAAGTTGACTTGAATTTCCAAATACAACAACATGAACAAATGACAATCCCCTACAGTGGATATCTTGTTTTGGTGCTTGACTCATTACAAGGAGCAAGCCACCCCCTTCACCATCCCACTGTGTGATCAACACAATCATGTTCCTCTTATAATGATTCAGAGCAACTATATAATTCCTATCTCCAAATAAAGATAACTATCTAGTCCCCAAATATTTTCCCCTTGTAACTCTGCTAGAACATCACAGTTACAACATTTCCCTATCTACCCTTTTTCTTTTATTGTCTTCTTGGTCTTGCCTGGATTTTTGGAATGTGGGGTTGTAATTTACAGGTAAATTTTCAGGTAGAGTCAGGTAAGGCTCCACAGTAGTACTAGCAATGGTTGGTTTATGTCCCTAAATAATTTTCTATAGCTTTTTCCTGTATTACAGTTTGTTCAAGTACAGCATACTATTAGTGCTGTAGGGAGCATGTCCTTCCAGAGTTGTGGGTTGTTGGCAGATAATTTACTGAGTTCCTCTACAAGGGAACCATTCAATCTTTCTACTCTCCCATTTGCTTTTAGGTGATAAGGGCTGGCAACTTTATGCTTTATTCCATTTTAGAGAGGTAAATGTTGATGTAAATGGCCTTGAGTTCCATTCCTCTATCTGTAATTAAGAGTTCAGGCTTTCCAAACTTGGCTATGATTTATTTGCCAATAAACTGTCTTACATAATTTACTTTGTGCTTTTTTGTGGCTTGTGCCACGGGCCACCTAGTTGCATAGTTGATGGCTGTGATAATGTGCGTTTTGTCTTTGTTGTCTCTGGGCATGGGTACCACAATGTCTAGTGCCCATACCTTGAAGGGTGATTGACACTGGAATCACTGATTTGGGGGTGCCTTAGAGGACAACAGTAAGCATGTAAACTTTCTGCATGTTTAGACTTTGTTGACATGCAGACAGTTGACTTTAATTTGGCACTTAGGCCAAAGCCTACTAGAAAATTGCAAAATAAACAATTTTTTATATTGTATCAAATAGTAAGAATTGATAATGAATGAGAAAACAAAGCCAATGTTGACATCAATTAATAATAGGATTAATTTTTATTTAAAATAAAAAGGAAATCAACATTAAAAATGCCAAATTATTATGATTGTTGCAACTGAGTCTCCCTCCTTGCCTGCCAATGTATCTTACAATAAACAGGGGGCACTCAATGAGTCGCCCTAGGATGTATCTAATGACATTGACTAATCCAATGGTAATGTCAAATTTCAGGCACTATCTACTAATTAAGAACATTGCCAATTTGACTTGTTGATCCCTGTGAAAGTTATTCCACAGTCTAAATCTTATGTCAAGCCTACCACTTTGCCACATCCTGTGGATTCTCTATATGGTATATTATTTGCAGTATTCCTCAATAAATCATATCTTTTCTATTTATCTTTGTCCTTTCTATTGGACTGTTGTCTTCCCCAATCAAATACTGAGCTCTAATTAGTTCAGTTGCAACAGTGATAGTAGCGGTAGAATTATAACCTACCTAAGATAAAAACTACCCCAACAAAGGACAGAGTATGGGCTGTATGGCTACTCCCCACCAAGAAACCTTCCTTCCAATCCCCAAGGGGAACATTCCCAAAGGATATGTTATCTATCAAGACCAGCTAGTGCTTACAAATATGTACAATTGCCTCTGCCTGGGGCAACTCAATGTAAGCGTCACCCCACCACAATTGAACCTTTCACAATGCATGTTAAACCTCCAGCTCAAGTCATTTACATGTGGTGTAGAAGGGGCTAACATTGTAAGCTGGCTCCATTCTATCAAAACCTTCCTTTTAATTTGTCAAGTGCCCAAGACCATGTGGGTTGCCACCGCGTCTGGGCGCCTTACAAGGGCCATCACTGTGTAGTTCACCAACTGGGCAGGCCAGGAACAAGAAGTCACCTGGGCATCCTTCAGGGATGCCGCCAAGTCCCGCTACAGCAAAAACTTCTCACCCATTATAGCAGGGACCCCATACCTAGCCATTAAACAGATAGGATTTGTCCCTGAGTACCTTGCAGCATGGCAGCAAGCCCTCACCGCTGCCCCAGAAGCTGTAATCAACAGGAGTGCCATGTTGCTCACTCTCGTTGTTAATGGGCTCAAACCCCATATCTGCAAGTGGGTTCCTGTGGGTTGTTGCACCTCAATAAACAACTGCTACAAGGTCATTGTGAAGGCCAATAACCAATCCTTGAT
The DNA here is from genome assembly GCA_014839935.2 of Entomophthora muscae. Taxonomy (NCBI): domain Eukaryota; kingdom Fungi; phylum Entomophthoromycota; class Entomophthoromycetes; order Entomophthorales; family Entomophthoraceae; genus Entomophthora; species Entomophthora muscae. Next base: position 207,775 of record QTSX02007227.1, read on the forward strand.
GTGCTTCTGAAGATCTAATGACACCCCTACCATAACTTGTACCACACCTGGCAGTGCCCACAGCCAAGTGAGCTGCTGCCAACCACATCAACAGAAGAATGGAACAAAGCGCCCCACAAGGAGGAGCTCTAATTGGCGCAAATCAAAGACTTGGGAAAAGCCTGGGGGTTGTAGATACAAGAGGTTCTGCAACCCTGACTGACCATTCTCTCCTTGCCAAAAACTCATGTGACTATAACATGTGTGATGTCAAAACCTTAGATGTCTTCCAGGTTCATAGTGATAACCCCGTCCTCCAATCTAGTCATTCTTCCAATAAAATCACCTGCTTGGCCTATCCCTTCTGTTTCTGTGGAAATACCCACAAACTTTTGGTAGATACTGAGGCCAATCACACCATGATTGACCATGTATTTGCAGATGCTCAACAACTAGATCAAGTGCCTAGCCAAAGCAAAGAAGTACACGTAGCTGGCTTCTGCAGAGTGGCAATCACCCATGAGACAGTACCTTCTATGTGAGAATGGGGAACATCCAGGTGAAACTCTCTGGGCTAATCATGGCAGGGCTCAGCCACAACGTCATTGCTAGGTTCAACTGGCTTTGACACAACTGCCATTATATCAACTGGGATACATCTGTAATCACCCTCAACAGAAATGTGGTGGGTTTTCATATCTACCCCATTGAGATGAGCAAATTACTCCACAGCACTGTATTTGTCAGACTTACAGAGACCCACACATTCAACTTCAAGGGGGGAAAGCTGGACTTTAACCAGTTTTTAGTCAAAATCATTCTCTCCAAACCCACTGTGGCTCCTCCCTTGACCACCACACCTTCATCAGCACTTGTAGCACTCCTCAAGGAGTACAAGGGCATCCTCAGTGAAATACTAGACCAACTACCTCCTCCAAAAGAAATACAACACACTTTTCAAATACAAGGGTTGTTGCCTAAATCACACCCCCTCTATTGCTTGACGCCTAAGACAATACTCTCTGTCAACACCTTGTGAACTCACTTGATAAGAGCTTCATCCACCTCTCACTCTTGCCGTATGGGGCTGCAGTCTTTTTTTAGCCAAGAAGGACGGTTCCCTTTGCTTGGTAACTAACTATCATGCTCTAAAAAAGGTGACAGTCAAAAACAAATACCCCTTACCGCCAATTGACAGCTTTTTTGATACACTTGTAGGTGCAAAGGTCTTCAGAAAGATTGATCTTACCGCAGGAAGCAACCAGGTCTACATTGCGCCAGGGGATGATGCAAACACTTCCTTCTGTACACAATATGGGTTGTTTGAGTGTCATGTCATGAACTTTGGAATGTCCAACACTCCCTCCACCTTTTCCATGTTGATGAACAAAGCATTTGAAGATTTAAATGGAAAATGTCTTGTGTGTACCTTGACAGCATTATTGTCTTCAGTCAAGATCAAACCACTTATCTCCAACATCTGTGTGCTGTCCTCAACACCCTTTTTAAAAACCAATTAAAAGCCAAGACCTCCAAATGAAAATTCCTTCATTCAGAGCTTCTGTTCCTTGGGTACACCATCTCTTCCCAAGGGATAAAGCCCAAATCTGCCAAAATTAAAGCAATCATAAGCATGCCACCCCTCACTTTTGTGGGTCAGCTGCGTACATTCTTGGGCATGGTTGCATATGTGCAAAAGTTCATCCACAACTGTGGAGAGCTGATTGCACCTCTCACCAAGCTTTTAAACACCAAATAGCGCTTCCAGTGGACTCCTACCAGAAATCAAGCCTTCTAGAAGTTAAATAAAGAGACTTACAACTGCACCCAAATTGCAATTTACCAATCAAAATTACCAGTACAAGCTCAAGACTGACGCTTCTAACCAGGCCATAAGGAGTGTGCTGAGGGTGGAAACTGAGGAAGGCGTCTTCCTTCCTGTGGCCTATGAATCCAGGAAGCTTATCAACTCCAAGCAGCATTTCCCATACATGACAATGAGTTAGCAGCAATTGTGCACTGTATCAAGAAATGTTGTTGTTACCTGGAGGGCGCCACCTTTCCACCCCATGTTCTAACAGATCATAAGTTGCTTCAGTACTTCAATACTAAGTTGCACTTAACACAATGTCAAGGAGGCTGGGTTGAGCGCATGTCTCCTTATCAGTTGCACATCAAATACAAGCCTGGGAAGGAACTTGTTACAGTTGACACCCTCTTCAGACTTTACGTAGCATCCATCATTGGAGATAATGGTTTAGACCCAAAATGGACTATGCTTTACCTGTGTCCTGAAGCCACCTATTACAAAGGTCTTAATTCTGTAACTATTTCCAAGCTTAAGGACAATAAAAATCAGTTCACCACTGACGTTGGCAACAAATGCTGCTGGGAAGAGACAGGTGAAAAGACACCTTACATTCCCACAACATAGCAAGGGGATACCATACTGCACTACCACCACACCTTGAGTCATATCAGAGGGTGTAACCTCTTTGAGATCATGAAGTGTAAGGTTTGGTAGCCCTGTATGCGCCAGGACATCCTGGACCTCCTCAAAACATGTGTGTTGTGCAAGAAAAACATATCCAAACCTGCGCCAACCAAGTTAGTCCTACCTGTCAGAGCCATGAAATCCTTTAAAAAGTGGGCTCTTGACATTATGGGGCCTCTCCCCAAAGACAGGCTAGGCAAGAAATACATCATTACAGCCATAGACTAATTCACCCACTGGCCAGTAGCCTGGGCAACCACCAACCATACCGCCACCACTATTACCTGCTTCATTGGCAAGGAAATTGTAGCCCACATTGGACAACCCAAGTGCTTCATCACAGATGGCAGACCTGAACTCATAGGGAATGTCATGAAGGTTTATTGTGCCAAGAACACCCTCCAACAAGTAGTCACAACGCCCTACCATCCCCAGGACAATGGGCGCATGGAGCACCTGGATGGCTTATTGGTTCAGCTGATTGCTAAGCTCTCACAAGAACACCCAAATACTGCATGGACTGAACACCTGTCCACTGTTCTGCTCATCTTATGGGCAAGAATTAACAGGGGCACTGGGTTCAGCCCCAACACCTTGGCCTTTAGGACCCCTGACATCTTGTGGAGGTAGAACAAGGTAAATTGCAATCCATGTTCCCAGAAAACCTCCCTTGGCAATTACCTCCTCCCTGAGTCAGTGGCGCCCCAAAGCTCAAGACATTAAACACAAACAAATTGAGGGAGGATGAAACACCTTGTGGAAAGATACACTGTGGGTGATCTGGTCTACATCTGCAATCCTAATTCTGTGGAATTGGAATCCAATTGCCTCAGACCCTTCAAGGTAGCTGCTGTCTATGACAACCACGCCTACCAGCTCAAAGATGCCCAAGAAAACACCAAAACACTTCACTACAATTGCTTGTGCCCCTGCTGCACCATCTTCACACAAATATTGTTTTTAAATACCTTCCCAGAACTCCCAAAGGCTCTAATCCTGGCATCTGACAACAATCAGGGGGCAAGGGGGTGTTGCAACCAAGTCTCCCTCTTTGCCTGCCAATGTATCTTACAATAAAAGGGGGGCGCTTGATGAGTCACCCCAGGACATATCTAACAACATGGAAAAATCTGATGTTAATGTCAAATTGCAGGCACTATCTCCTAATTAGAAATGTTGCCAATTTGATTTGTTGATCTCAGCGCAAGTTATTCCACAGTCTAAATCTTATGTCAAGCCTACCACTGTGCCACATCCTGTGGCTTTTCTATATGCTTTTGATTGCAGTATTCCTCAATAAATCCCATCTTATTCTATTCCTTTTGGTCCTTTGTATTGGACTGTTGTCTTCCCCAATCAAATACTGAACTCTAATTGGTTCATTTGCAACATGATAATAATGTAAGCCCAACTTCAATATGAATCTATGCAATGTTGAAATAATTTAACAGTTTCTTATATCTCTTAATAATAATACTAATAATCTGGGATATCTTCACTTGTAATAATTTATTTATATTTATATTTAGCCCTTTGTTTCATAGTTATTTGATATATATGGGTAAAAATTCCAAGCCTTTTTTATATTATATTAGTGGTATACTACAGCTTTGAAACCACTGGATGTGTTCTATTTAACCCTTAAACATTGGATTAAGCCAGATTTTATAAGTTAAAACTAGGATTTATATAGTGTCATTTTAAGTTGACACAAAAAAAACCTGACACAAAAGCAAAAAGCGGGTCAAGGGGAATAAGTTAAACAAAAACAACAAAATAATTTAAGTGAGCTTTAATAGTGGCTCCACTATAAAAGGAGGCCAACACTGGCAAAGTCAACACCTTCACTGGTTTAATAAACAAAAGACACAGCTTAATAATTTCAACTGACATAATGATAAGCTTAAAAACCCAAAATTTCACATAATAATAATAATAATAATACTACTTATAATATGTAGTACTTAGTCTTTAAAAGTTATATTAATACAACTTTATTATGGTAAAAACCAAAACAGCCTATTTTCAGACTATATTTTAAACCCAATATTAATTTAATTAAGATTTATATGTTTTTTACATAGTCATTTACCTCAACAATGCTGACTGTATACAGCTCAACAGTCAGAACTAAGACAATATTTTATTCCAACTGTCTAGAATCATAATTTTAATACATGTCAACACTTAAAATGTTGACACTAAAAATTTAAATGTAGTTTTATCCAACTTTTTATTAATAAAAAGCCTCAATACTGCATATCTTAATAATATTGAAGGTGTTTTGCATAGTCTATATAATAATTCTCCACAACTTGCTATATTATCAGTTTTAATTTTCATTTTTCTATACTTTACTCACAGTTATTTCTCTAACTGTTTTTCTTTATAGGATAAATAAAAAAAACCCAGCCCAATAAGAAAAAACCCAATCAAAAAACTACAAAGAACACTGTTAAGAATAAGGCTTCTTCTTCTACAAAAAAAGTGCCTAAGAAAAAGCTTAAAAAATATAAAAAGAAAACACCAACACCTTCAGCTTCTGAAAAGGACTCTGATGATGGTTTTACCTCTCATAGCTGGTATGAGTCTGAGGAAGATTAAGTTCTCATCAACAAGAAGAAAAAAGAAAAAAAGTCAAGTCCTCTCCTGAGCTCTCTCCTGAACCTTACCCTGAGCCCTCTCCTGGTGAAAATGAAGATGATGAGCAACATGAGTACTTTCCTGGCTTTTAACACACACCTCCTGAGCCATGGGATACACTAAAAGCCCAAAATATTTTTAATGTTAAGGGCTCCTTTAAAATACTAAAGAGATTCTCAAAATTCTTTCCATTAATATCAGTCAAAGGTGGCCAAAGCATGGTCAGTGATGGCTATGTGTTTAATTGTAATAATCAGAAGCAAGAAATCAAGAGCAAAAATTTCACATGTGAAGACAGAAGCTGCCATGCACTCCTAAACACCCTAAGTTGGGATAAATTTACCTTGAAAAAGGGGATCATACTTGCATGCCTCCCACTGCTTTGATCAAGAAGCTGCTCAAGTAGTACCTATTCCAAACGGTCTCAGTATCAAAATACATTAAAACAACTCACCTGGTAGTAAAAGCCACCAAGCATTTGAGCAACAAGAATCTTAAATTTTTCCTGACCATGAACAGCTTGTTAAGTATATCTGTGATAGGCGCCAAGAGGTAAACCCAATTGAAAAAAGTGCAACCCAACTAAAAGACCTGGTTCATACTCATGAGTTGCAGATGATCCAAGACAATGAAATTTTTTTTCTTCACAATGATGGGCTTGGTGAAAAATATAGGATCATATGTTATGTCACCTATAATAATCTAGAGCAACTACATACCACTGAGACTTTCTCTGTGATGGGACATTTGCAACATGTCCTAATTTATTCTATCAGCTGTGGGTAGTGCATGCTCAGCTTGATGATAAGGATCTTCCCTTTGAATATTTTCTTCTTCCTAGAGCCTCAGAGGAAGTATACCTAAGAGAATTTAAGGTTCTACAGGAGGGCCTTAAAGCTATTCCCACTTAGGCTGAAAATAATCCTAGTCTGTCAACAAGAGCCAATTGTTACTAAAGTAAAACTTCAAAGCCCTGGGCTGGAATTAAACCCGCACCATGCCACCAGGTGGGGCAAGCAAGTGGTGGGAATTGTTCCTGCCCTGGTGGCAGCTGTGGGGCCTGTTCTGGGCCCCAAAATCTATGCCTAAGCCTTGGTGGGTTTGGCTGGGCCTGGGCAGGCTAATTTTAGCTGCACGGTGCTCCCAGTTCAAGCCCACCCTCCATTTAGTAATTTGGGGTTCCCAATTGGGAACCCCTTTTTTAATCAAGTTCCTTCAAACCAAAAATGTCTGTCAGGCCAGGCCCAGAGTGGAAATCAAATTGGGAAAACCCCCATGACACCTACAGCTAAACCTGCCAGCACCAATGACCAGCCAGGAAAAGATAGGCCATCAATAAGCCAAAAAACTGTTTCTGAAGACCTCAAAATAATCATAAAGCAGCCAACCAACCAGCAGAACCTGAGATGCCAAATTTGAGAGAGGGGGGCTAAACTAACTAGGTTTGGCTCCCATCCCAGTGAAACAAACCACCATGATGCTGTCCAGTGGAGGACTGGGACAGCTGCTCAAAGAGGGGACCACAAGGAGGACACGGGGGACAGCTGAGGGAAATAAGCATTCAAGCCCATCAACATCAGTCCAGCAGGCAGCCAAGGGGTGGGAGTGGGAGGGAACACCTCAGGGGCCTTGAGAGGTACTGAATTGCTCTTTTCCAAGCTGGGGAGAAGAGGCATGTAGGACTTATCTCCCTCAGAGGCAGGCAAGGTGTGATCAACAATACCCAGATCCAGGCCATCGCACCTCAAGCTCTTAACCACAGCCTCTCCAGAAAAGAGGAGACCACTGGGAAGATTCCAGCGGCTAGCAGGATCTTCACCTACAAGCCGGGCAGAAGAGGAGATTTCCCCCCACAAGTCTGGGGAGGTAGACCACAAGAGCAGCAGAAATGGAGCCAAGGAAAATACCACAAATTTTAAAACAGGGAGTATCATGGTTGTGACCTCCACAAAATATGAAGAAGATTGATAGGATTTCTCAAACTACAAACAATAAAAATGGGGTTAACAGGGGCACACACAAATAAGAAACCAGACAGGGAACAGCAGAGTGGTCTTGGGGAAGCTTGGCAATGGTCTCAGATGGCTTGGATGTAATCAAAACAGAAAGTAGGTTTGAAAACAAAAGAATTATAAGAAAATTCAAGGTAAAAGTGGATTTTATATTGATTTTAATTTAAAATTAGAGTTTGAGTGTGGACCTTGAAAGCAAAAGTAAAGACAACAGCAACTATACACTTGAGTCTGCTCAGATGATGCCAGAAGAGAACCCAATTTTGAAACAGGTCACAATAAGGTAAGCGTGAAGGTAATGACTAACATTTTAAATCTAGATGATAGGAACTCCAAAACAGGGGCTCCAGACAACTCTACTTAAAATAAAAAGCAATTAAACCAAACTTTTTAATGATATTAAAAAATAGACAAGAAGGGGACTGAAAGTCCCCTTGCTGTGTTAAAAGGAGTGGGTTGCAAGGAGATGAAATCACATGATATTTGGCTCTGGATCCAATTGTCTGGAAGAGAAATTTTGCTGGATAGGACCAGGGAGACTGGAGAGTTTCATCCTAATTTATGTGGTCCCCTCTGATTGGCTAGAAGTAGTCCCAGGCATTTGGAGTTCACTTGAGTTTTTGAGCGTCAATGTGGCAACCTTTGATTGGCTAGCTCTGATAGTTTTTAAAAGTGGGTGACACCAGGCTAATAAGTAGTCTAAATTAACCAACGTTTCTTCCCAGGAGGGAGCAACCAAGGGCAATGAATATGCAGGATAGGCTAGCACAAGCCTCTCATCAACTGTGTGTGCTAAATCCTCTAGATAATGAAGGGGTTTGGCTGACATTTTTGGGCCTTTCTTGGTGCGGCAGGGGAAGATTGTGTGATCCAATGCCAGAGGTGGCAGTGAATTTCACCAAACCTTACCACCCAGATAGTGCCAGAAGAATTCCAAGAGGCACATGCATGTGACTAATTATATAAGCCAGAAGCACCAGAGAAAATTATTTATCATCATCCTTATCAATAAAGTTGTTATGAACCTTTGGTTCACCAATCTGATTCCTTACATATTTTTGATACTATTCCATTTGCAATCACCAAAGCACCAGTACCCATCCTCGGGGATTGATAACCAAGCATCAGTTGACAAAACCAAAGCCTTTGACTACTATTGCCCACCTGATGCTCAATTTGGTCCTGTGCACTTCACTGAGTACCCCCACAGCCCTGATCATGAACCCTGGACCTTGAAAGACTTGTAGTGGTACACCTGCACCAACACCCCAAAGAATCCATATCAAATTATGTGTAATAACAGAGAAATCACTATATACCCTTTAATTTTCAACAGGAAATACAACAATCCTGCTGCCTACTTGATCTCAATGGAACTGCCCCCAACGCCCAAACCAACCATCTCAACCCCACCCACTTCTGATGCTGCTGACCAGAGTAGTTAATTCCTTGGAGTACTATATCTAGCACTCACAGGATTGATTGATTCTTCTTTGCCAGCAGCCAGGCCCTTGGCTGTGGCTGTGGCTGGAAAGGCTCTTTCTTACCTGGTAAAGTTAGGTCCTATCATCTGATGGGCCATGCCAGTACCTGTATCAACTCCTCCCTCACCTGCAGGAGCATTGTGGTACTCCTGGTATTCTGACAAAAAATCCTGGTGATGCTGATAAAGATGAGGTTACCCTAGCTGCTGAAGAGAGGGAACACAATAGAGCCATTGGCTCTAAAATAATTATCATGCATTATGAGACAGCCCAATATAATGCCTTTGTAAAAACCTTCAATGGCAAAATATAAGGGTGTTTCTTTCATTACTGACAGACTATTAATTGACGCCTTAAGAGATAGACTCTCATTAGCTCTCTCACACAATAAGATAAAACTGGTGATTGCAAGTTTCTGATCCATAATTTTGTTACTCTTGCATTTATTAAGCCTGAGAATGTTGGCCAAGGTTTTGAGCTTCTCTGAAATAATGCTTATGCTTTGAGCCATGAAGCTGAGTTACAACTCTTCTTTGACTACTATGAGCCACAATAGGTGGAGCGCAAGGTGGTCAGCCGCAGGGGTAAGCCAACAGCAAAGGCAAGCTGGAATTGCTATCAAGCTGTTCTCAAGGATGAAATGAAGACAACACCAGGCCTGGAAAACTGGCATAAACATATAAAGTCCTCCTTTGGGGTGAATCCCAGATACAACATCTTTTTGAGCACCTTAAGGCTGAACAAGGGAAGACTGTCTCCTCCCTTCAAGATATGGAAGTAAGGGATTCAAAGAGGAGAAGACAGTGAAAATTAGCATTTATAAAGACCAGATCAAGTCAGCTGTCAAGAATAAGTACAAGCTATCTGAGCTTGGGGAGCATATAAGAAAGATTGCCCCTGTACTCTCTTGCACTAAACCTCCAACTTAGTTTATAATAAAATATTTTGGCTTTTTCTGATATCTTATTATATACTTATAATGTTAAAGCTAATTACTGTAAATTCAGAACCTAAACGTAAAAATGCAGGATTGTCAAATCCTTGGTCCAAATTTCAAATCACATTTGTGGGCAACTCAGCTGAGTGAAAAATAAAATATTTAATAAAATTAACCATTTAATTTGACTTTTTTTGGTTTATTTAAATTGACAAATTTTGAATCCCTCAAGCAGATAACTCAACTAACAAAAAACAAAACTCAGCAAATAAATGTGAGATACATGAATCAAAAATGCAGAATTCAAATGTACAGTTTGGGATTTCCTGTATGTCTAACAAATCATAGATATCATGTAAAAATTAAAAAAATCTGAAATTGCGGTATTGTTAAATCCAAGAACCAGATTTCAAATCAAAAATGAGGTGAATTTGAAGTAAATATAATTTATTGGGGTCTCAAACAGGAATTCAAAGGATCTATAGTAAATTTGTGCTAATTCTTTTAGGAATCATAGGCATTCTAAAAAATCACCCACTTCCATTTTAGGACGGCTAAAATTTAGATGCTTGATTACAGTAGATTTCAGAAAACACTAATAATAAAATAGAATTATACATTACAATCAATATTTATCAAGTTGCCTTTTCCTTGGTATATTTGTTGTATTTTTAGCAGTAAGGGTGCTATTTTATACAAACAGTTTGTCAGGATCCTAACTCTTAATACTATACCTGTAGATGGTATAGTGACAGCCTTTGATAGGACAGAAAAATATAAGGATATAATCACAAAACTGGTATTTATTATGATAGTGCTGCAGTTATATAGTAGGAGGCAGGGGGATTTACACCAGGGGAAAGGAGGAACAGACAGAAGGACCTTCCTAAATGAGGAGAGTGGAAAGGCACAGTAGAAAGTCCCGCGCAAGAGAACAACCGGTTTCATGCAGCTTTCCTTATGGAGACAAGTGGCAATATCTACATTGTCCTATTTATAACCTCAGAAGTAAAGCCCACACCTGAAGTGCATTTGAAAGGTGCTTCAAACACCCGTTTTATGGGCGTTTTTAATGTAGTTAACCTTATTAAAACCATGTTGAGATAAAGCAATTGCACAATTGTTATGTTGCTCAATCCCTAAGTGGAAAAATTAATGTCTAATCCATTCAGGATCTGCAACAGTGTTGATAGTTCATTTGCTGTTGATAATGTTCTTTCATTTAATTGGATTGTTTCACCTTCAGTTGCCTTGGCAATAGGAAATTGAGTTGCCTCTGTGACCAAAGCTGATCTCAGGGAGGTAACTTGATTTCCTATTGCCAAGGCAACTGGAGGTGAAACTATCCAATTAAATGAAAGCAAATTATTAACAGCAAATGAACTATCAACATACCAAGAAAAAAGCAACTTGATAAATATAGATTGTAATATAGAATTATATTTTATTATTAGCATTTTCTAATATCAACTGTAATCAAGCATCCTTAATAGAAATACATTAACACATTTTGTTTTAACCTGATGGTTTATATTTCCCCCCTCCTTCCTTCCTCAAAATTTTTCCAAGTTTGTTTCTCCTCTGGCTACGCTGGGGGCCAGAAACCTTTTAAAAAATTATGCATTGTCAGGAGGGTGGCTTATATATCATTGTATGGGTTTTTGGTTGCTATGTTATTGATTTAGAGTGCATAATATTACATCATTTCCATCTTAGACAATTTTACATTTCACTTAATTTTATGTCAAAACATGGCTATCAAAGTTTAATTTTTCATTTGATTTTATCCAGAGTGGAGCTTCTTGATTTGGATTGATTTGTCCTATTTCATACTGTACATTCAATTTGGATTCCAAATCCCACAATTATTATTTGAGTTTACTGGTGGCATTAATTTATGATTTGAAATTTAGTTCATGGATTTGACAATCCCGCAATTCTAAAAAACATAGTAAACCTAATGAAAATGGTTGATAGATCTGAACACTTCAAATCTGATTCCAGTTAATTCATTTTGTGCACTTTTAGCATACAGTTTGACTTGAAATTTGCAAAGTATCTAAGCGTTCCTGCAATTTTAAAAATACAAAAAATACAAAAAAACTTAATTTAATTGAAAAAAGGCCATACCACAAATGTGATTTGAAATTTGGACCAAAGATTTGACAATCCTGTCTTTTTATGTTTAGATTCTGAATTTACAGTATATCATTTAACAAGATAAACTAAATTAAATTTTTAGAAAGAATTAATAGTTTTTATAAAATATTTTTATGCTAGAGCCTGGATTATCTAGCTTAAATAGTTTTTTAGTACTAAAGTATATGTAATTTTGGGTAGCTGTTATATAATTTATTCTTAAAAATAAGTATTTATATTTTTTATTTAATATAATTAATTTTTATTGAGTTTTTTTTGAAATAAATTTAATCACTTTTTATATGGTAAATAAAATAACTTTATAGTAAAAACAGTTAAATTTCTTAGTAAATTATTTTCAAAGTGTATTTTTATTATTTTTTCAATAATTTTGCATTATTTTTTGATTTATTTTTGGGTTTTACATGATCACATTACCCTAAAAACCTATTTGGAGCATAAATTTCACTGGGTAAAATGTTCATCATTTGGTTTTTTGCTTGTTTAAAACGTGTTGACTTCCAGTAGGCTACATGATAATAAAATTTATCTAGAATTTTCTAATGTGTTGACCTGGGTATAAATTAATTTTGAAAGTCAAAATTTAGACAGTTTAAATGCCAACTGTTGCCATTGCCAGTCCTGTCAGCAGGAAAATGGCAACAAGCACCCTTGTGAGGGGGAGCTTCAGCTAGCACAAATCAAGGATTCAGGAAAAGCCTGAGGGCTATAGACACAGGAGGCTCTGTGTCCCTGCTTGCCTTGTATCCCCAATCTCTTCTTGCTAAAATCCCCTTTGACTATAACATATATAAGGTAAAAACCCTAGATATATTCCAAGTATACAGTGATAACCCTGCCCTCCAAGACTGTCATTTATCAAATGAAATCACCCGCTTGGTATATCCCTTTTGTTTCTGTGAGAACACCTGCATACTTTTGGTAGATACTGGGGCTAATCACACCATGATCAACCAGGAATTTGAATATTCCCAGCAATTAGACCAATTCCCCAGTTACTTTAAAGCAGTATGTGTGGCCAACTCCTGCAGAGTTATCATCACTCATAAGATTGTTCCTTTCTTGGTAAGAATAGATAATGTCCAGGTAAGGCTTTCTGGGCCTATAATGGCCAGGCTCAGCCACAATGTCATTGCTTGGCTTGGCTGTTTACGCCACAAATGTCCCTATATTGATTGAGACACTTCAGTGATCACCCTAAATTGGAACAGGATAGGCTTCCAACTTTACCCATTCAAAATGAATAAACCTCTCAATGACACTGTATTTGTACGCCTCACAAAGATGGGTTCTTATGACTTCAAGGAGGAGCTCAATTTCAATCAGTGCTTGGTTGAAATCATTTGCTCTGAACCTTCTACACCTCCCCTCTTGGATCAGACACCCCCACCAGCAATAGTGGCACTCCTCAAGGAATTTAAGGATGCCTTCAGCAAAACAATGATCAATTGCCTTCTACTCAGGAGATACAACATGCTTGTTGCAGATCTAATAGATTAGACATTACAGATGCCCATTTAGAATTCAGAGCAATAGAGCACTTGTGCAATCACACAATTGCCCTATTGCAACATAGTTTCAAATAGGTTAAATACATTTAAAACACCAAAAAAAGGATATTCAAAGTGTATTCAAAGTGTGCATCAAACACAGGCTTTACTTCTGAGGTTATAAATAAAGTAGCAAAATAATTGCCACTTGCCTCCATTAGGCAAGGTGCGTGAAACTGGCTGCTTTCCTGTGCAGCTCTTTCTGCTGTGCCTTTTCCCTCCCCTCCTTTTGGAAAGTCCTTTGGCCAGTGCCTCCTTCCCTCTGGTGGCAATTCCACTGCCCCATACTGTATTAGCACACCACTATCAAATAAAACACCAGTTTTGTCTTATTTACTTTTATTCTTCTGTATTAACCAAGGCTCTCATTATATCAACTACAGGTATAGTATTAAGAAAAGTTATTAGACTAACTAATTGTAGAATTCAGCACCTGTCAGGAAATCCTGATCTATTAGGGTTGAATGATCCATATCCCTATCACTGAAGCTGTGGTTTGACACTAGATGGGACACAGCCAAGCTGAAACAGCTATTCCAGAACACAGAGAAACTATAACAAGACTGATATAGTTTATAATTCAGAAGACACCTGAGAGATTCCGGGTCTCAGGTCACAGGACAATCCAGAAGCTTATACAATTAGATGTTAGCATTCCAGATCCCAAATTAAGACACAAACCCGACCCAAAGAATAAAACATGGAATTACAACATCCTGTTTCACTGAGAAGTGAGACGGAGGACCGCCCATGCAAATTTTACATATTATACCAAGCACAAGGCTGGGCTAGCCAAAATGGATGTCAACTTAGTTGGCTGCAACTAAGTCAAGGTATATCTAGGCTGAAGAGGAGAAATCAGCAGCCTAGAATATTACCTCATCTCAAAACCTTATTCAGGTTTGGGATCCAACTCTGGGGGTTAAACTAGTAGCTTGGAGATGATAGACTAGCTAGTAAGAGTTGTCTGCAGCTAGACGCCAGTTTGGCTGCTAACTTTCAACTATAAAGGGTCCTTCCAAGTGATCTTGGAAGGAAGACAATTAATACCCTTCAACATCACTACTAGTCCAAATAGTAGTGGTATCAAGTACAGTAAGAGCAACTTATTGATACTTTCAAATTCCTGCCAAACCATCATAGAAAATTTTGCGTCTTCAAAGGACCACAGGACTTCCCCATCACTTGGCTCAAGCAGCAACAGAACACAGCCCGCTGCCACACCCATCCACACCAATAAGAAGCACATCCGTCTTCTTACAGATTCATCTATCCCAACATGCATAATATAAATAATAAAAACTATATCTCTTCTTCCTCAATATCTGAAAATCTTGACAGCACCCAAGCTGCTATTATTACAACAATGCTGTATAACTACAAGGATTGCTGCCAAAGGCGCACTCACTCTATTGTTTGACACCCAAGGAGGAAAAATACTCTAATAGCACCTTGTAGACGCCTTGGACAAGGTTTTCATTCACCCATCACTCTCTCTGTACAATTTCATGACCTGGGTTACTTCCAGGAGAATATTTGGTCAAGGGGAAGAGTCAAGCCTGGAAGGCCCAATAGATGACAGGGGCCATCCTCATTACATAATTAGCAGCTCTGGCCCAAAGATGCCACACTCTCATATAGAGAATCACTTTCTCAACAAGCCCCACATTGTCAGATAGGCAAACCCAAGCTTTCTGTAGTCACATGATGGGATGGAAGAAACAATGGGGAGTTTTCCTGTGGCAGTGCTCATTATCTGGCTTGACTGGGAAAGTTGGCAGAGCAGAGGGACACCAAGGAAGGAGAGGAGGGGTGAAAGAGTAGAAACTATATCCTGATCCAGCACTCTAGGAGATAGAATGAAGGCTGATGTTGATTGGTTGGAGGCAGGAAGAAGGGCAACAGCGCCCATGCTGACACTAAAAATTTTGACAGTGACCATGTCAACACTTTTAATGTTGACACTATAGTAAAGTGACAACCCGGTTTTACTAAATGTTGTTTCCTGGATGTTGACACTTTTTTAATTAACAAAACACTTTACCCTGAACATTTTCAATATAAAAATTATTTTAAAATACATTATTATACTAAAATGACTTCAGAAAGTTCAAAACTACAATAAAAATACCATAAGTAATAAGAATGAAAAGATATAAGCAACTATTTTTCAATTTACTATGTAAAACACACTCTTTATTATAAAATTATTTTTTATTCCCATAAAAATTAAAATTCCAATGAACCAAAAATAAAGATATTTTATATATCATAATAAATTCAAAATATAAGAAAAACTCTATATTTAATTTAATATACTTTTTATAAGCACAACTGAAAATATCTCATACCTTAAAGATAAATTAACAAAATATAAGGTATTTCTTACAAAACCACATTGAAACTGTATCTGAAACTTACCATTTATACTTAAAAAAATTATTACTATCCAAAAAATAAAGGAAACATTCAAATTTAAAAGTAAAAAATATATAGGCAAAGCAAAGCAAAATTTATTTGGCTAATTAAAGCCACCAGCAAGAGCAGTTGCAACATCTTCAAGGTACTTCTTAATCTCTGCCACCTTATACTTTTTCTTGACCACCTTCTGCACGTCCTCCTGGTAGTCTTGCTCCTTGGACTTTTGCTTCTTGGGCGCCACCCAGTTGGCCAGGTTGCGGAACTTGGAGACAGTCCAGGCCTGCTCCTCCTGTAGCTTAGAGAAGAACTTGTTATATTTGTGGTTGGTCCCAAACTTCACCTTCAGGTGCTTATGCCAAACCTCAAGGCTAGAGGTGGTCTTTATCTCCCCCTTGAGGCAGGCGCCTTGACAGTTCCAAGGGGCAGTGGCCCTGCTCTTACCTCTCCGGACAGTCACCTTCTTGCCCACCCATTGGCGCTTGAAGTAATCCAGGTAGCCTTTGAAGATGGTGGAGTGCTTCTTGATGTAAGCATCCTCCAGGAGGGCCTCAAAGCCAAGCCCAGTATGCTCTGGGCGCACAAAAACCAAGGCAGCAAACTGAGTCAGGGCAAAGCAGCACTTCCCCTTACCATTGTTAAGATACTTCTCAAAAAGTTCCTTCTCACTCTTGAGATTCTTGACAAGAGCCTGCCTAAAATGGAAGAAGCAGCCCTGGACTTCTCCATTGAAGGTGGCCTTGAAGGCTCTGAACTGGGCCTGCTCAAATTCTATTATGATAACCTTTGGCCCAAGTGAGTGTGCATGAGCTAGCTGCTCAGCGGCTATGGTGGACTCATCCTTCTCAGCAGAGGAGGGATTTGCCCTTGTGGCGTGAGTGGGAGAGGGGAGCTGGTTGGTGGGAAGGGAGCTCAAAGCATCCAGGACAATCTTGAAGGCTCTGGTGTAGACTTCAGTCTTGGCACCAGGAAGGAGAAATAACACAAGGGGGATGATCTGGTCATTAAACTGCCCATGCAGGACCCAAAGCTGCTTGAATAGGGAGGGGCAAGTAGCAAATGTGTTGTCACACAGCCAGGTGGTAGCAGTGTTCAGTTGCTCCAGGTTTTGGGTTATGGCGTAGGCTACAATCCTATCCTCCATTTCCTGCTCATTGTCATGAAGCAGGAACATCTCAACATCCTCTGTCTTCTTGAGGGCATCTGTGAGGATAAGGTCCTTGATGCTGGTGGCACTCTTGACCAGGGGATTGGAGGCTTGACGCCTATCACTTACAAGATTGACCAACTGATTGTGATTTGGAACCCTCTTCAAGTTGGTTGGGGAGAGGTACTTGCAAGCAAGCACGGTCAGCTGGGTGGCAGAAAGATCTTTGGAGGTGGGCATCACCTGCACCAGATACCACTTGAAAAGTTGGGCTATGGTGGTGTTGAGCATGTGGCAGGTATACCTGCCCTTGATGGTTTGGACCAAGTCCCAGCGCTCAGTGTTGAGCCGCACTGGGCAGGAGCAGTCCTCACAAGTGTAATGGCAGCTCTTGAAGCCCTGGTTGGCATTGTTGCAGCTGAAGATATACCCATTGGCCACCATGGCCAGCCCACTCTTTACACTCATGATTGGGAAGTATTTGGGCAAGGAAGAGGGAACCTTGAATTTGCTGTCAACATTGCAGATGTTGTGGGCCAACAGAGGGTCCCAGGGGCCAGCAGGAGCATGGCAGAAGCCAGGGAAGTAATAAGGGCAGGACTTTGAATCATCCCCAGATGAGCTTGAAGGAGGGGAGTTTGGCAGGGGTGGGGAAGCAGAAGGGGGCTTATTGTGGTGCTCCTCATGTGCAGGAGACTTATCTTTGGGAGGGGTCTTTTTGCCTTGCCGCTTCTTCTTGGTTGGATCCTTATCAGAAGCCAAGTTGTAGAAACTGTGCTCTGTAAGAGAGCCATCAGTTTCCTCTCTGCCAGTGGAATGAGCAGGGATCTTATCAGGAGAGGGCTCAGGGGAGGGCTTTGGGGATGGTTTGGCGGTGGCCTTCTTTGATGAGACAGGCTTCTTTTTAGTGGGTTTGGTTGGCTTTGAAGGACGCTTGGTTCCTTTAGGCTGTTTGGAAGTGTTCTTGTCCTAAAATAATAAGTAAAATGGTTTAAAATAAAGCAATGTATGTAAAAAACAAAAACAAAACTTTAAAAGCATAATATATAAAAAGTAAATCTTAGATGGCTTTTCTTGGCATTTAAAAGTTAAAAAATACTTGTATAGGTTTTAATTTATTATAGTTTTAAATAAAAAATTAAAAGTTAAGATATTTTGTGAAAGTATTATTTTTAGATATAGATTTTATTTTAAAATTAAAAAATATGAAAGAGGAAAGTTAAAAATACAACATATCAAATAATGAGATGTTTTTATTATGTAAAACATAAAGTTTTATATGTGAGAACTGAAAAGCGTCAACATTATGAGTGACAATTAGTAAAAAAAAAGCTGAATTCTCACTGTCAATTACAAAAATTGTAGACATTATTTTTGACAACATTGTCACTGATGACTTTTTTTTGAAAATTTACTATGTTTTTTCATAGTACGCTTAATTAAATTTAAGCAGGCTAGCAAAAATTAACCGTTTTCTATGTGTTTTTGTTCACATATAAAAATTAAAAGAAAACATATAAAAATAAGTAAAAAAAATATTAAGGTTCTTCATTTCTTTATTAAAATTATATTTTGGGGGTGGTAATATGCTATTTTACCATTGCGCTTATATGAAGTTGTTAAGAAGTTGTATTCAAGTATTGAAAAAAGTAAAGTGATGACAATGTCACTTACAACATTCTTTATATGAGGTGGCATTTTAATCTAGGCTTAATTGCGCCACTCTAATTTGCTTAACTCCACCCCAGGGGATGATCATGAGCAAATAAACAACATTTACAAGTGTTGACATTATTTTTAATAATAAATTCTATAGTAACTTACATAGTAACTCACACTTAAATCATTAGATCACTGTTAGCCACCAATCCACTTAATATATTAAAGCCATAATAAGTGCCACATAAATATTTATAAAATGAACATTTCAACAATCAAATTTATGTGCACTGTCTTTTCCAATATAATAATTCAATAAAAAAAATATTTTTAAATGCACACTTTTTTTACTGTAGATGCTTCAGTTTTGTTATTAAAAATAAGTTTGGCTTAAAAAGTGTTGACATTGACACTTTTACGTTGTGAAAACAAATAAAAAATAAACTAATTTTTATTAGTAAAAGTAAAGAAAAAATCAGGTTAAATTGAGTTTTTTATTAAGCTTAATATTAAATTGTGTTGAGATGGCCACAATGTTGTCGTGTTTTCTGGGGTTGCACCTCTGAACGCTTTAAAAAAAGAATTAAGCTAGCGCAACTAGCAAAAAACATAGGAGATTTAAAGTTTTGAGTCAACAGTGGCCATGTCAACAAAGTGTCAATATGGGCGCTGTTGCCGCAAGAAATTGCTTCATTTCCCAGCACTGGAGTTAGTGCTGGGGGTACTCTCTATTTGATAGCACCAGCAATATAAAATTTGTTATAATGTAATAAACCCCTGCAAAGTATAAATTCTCAGTGTGCATTAAACAACAAAGATTTATTAAACAAAGATGCTAACAAGGGAGGGTTTTTAGTGTTCCCAGATATATCCTTCTGGGAAACTGCAATTTTACTTACTGACAACTTTGTATTGGCTTTCAAAGAGTTATTCTTGAGCTGGGCTCCATTGGCAGGTCATGATTTGTCAGTTAAGAGGATCAATTCACTATTTTTGCCCTGGGGAAGCTAGAAGAGGATTTTAGGGTCATTTGGCAACCCAAGTCCCAATTCCTTGGTTTCAGAGGGTGTGGGCTAATTAAAATTATTTTTGCTTGGCATTGGAACAGTTTCCAATTGTCCTTGGGTTCAACTTTTACCAGGGTTTTATTCCCCATTTGGCATTAAATCTTTCTTTAGGTCAATCAATGTGATTGGCAACACAATCATTTGGTTGCACAAGTGCTTGATTGCAGACATTAAATATGTGCAATATAGGGATTGTCTGGCCCATTATGGTCCCTGACATGCAGAGCTACAGTTTTCTTTGTAGCAACAAAAGACAAGTCACTCCACCTGGCTACTAACTACCACATCCTAAACAAGGTTACTGAAAAGAAAAAATGTCCCCTGCCATTTATTGACAGCCTGTTTGACACGCTTGCAGCTGCCAATATCTTTAATAAGATTTATTTCACTGCAGGGTACAATAATATCTGCATCACTTCAGGGGGAAAGGCAAAAGCAGTCTATTGCACATGCTATGGGTTGTTTGAGTGTTGGGTCATGAACTTCAGTATGACCAACACTCCCTCCACCTTTTCCATGTTGGTGAACAAGTTGTCTGAAGATCTTATTGGCAAGTGTGTCATTGTGTATCTTGATGATATCATTGTCTTTAGTCAAGACCAAACTATGTACCTCCAGCACCTTTGTGCCTTATTAAACACTCTCTGTAAGCATCAGTTGAAAGAAAAACCTTCAAAGTGTGAGTTACTTTGGTTGGAGCTATTATTCCTTGGACACACAATTTCTTCTCAAGAGATAAAGCCTGAATCTGCCAAGATAAAAGCTTTCATCAACACAGTGCCTCCATTGATATGAGCCATGTACATACTCTTTGGGCATGGTTGCCTACATATGTAAGTTATTTACTAACTTTAGGAGTTAATTGCACCTCTCATTGAACTTTTAAACACTAAACAATGCTTTCACTGGACGCCTGCTAAAGACCAGACCTTTGAAAAATTGAAACAAAATCTCACTACTGTGTTCATACTACAGTTTTCCAATTGGAACCGCCATTACAAATTCAAGAATGACACCTCTGACAGGGCTATAGGGGGTGTTTTGCAATTAGAAATCAATGAGGGTGCCTTCCTTCCAGTAGAATACAAATCCAGGAAGCTTATTAACACAGAACATCACTACCCCATACATGACAAAGAGTTAGCAGCAATTGTGCACTGCATTGAGAAATGGCGCTGTTACCTGGAAGGAGCCACATTTCCTTCCTGAGTCTTGACAGATCACAAATCTCTTCAGTATTTTAACACACAGTCATAGTTGACCTGGAACCAAGCAAGGTGGGTCAAAACTCTGCCCCATATCAACTCCACATCAAGAACAAGCCTGGCAAAAAGCTTGTCACAGCTGAGGCCCTCTCTGGACTATACATAGGGTCCTTTATGGGGGATGACAGGATAGAACCAGATTGTCTCATGATCTATCTGTGCCCTGAGACCACCCATTACAAGGGGATCAATTCAGTGACCATTTTAAAGTTGAAGGACAACAAAAGCCAGTTACCACAAACACTGGTAATGTCTGCTGCTGGGCAGAGACAGGGGAGAAGATGTCTTACATTTCCACCACCCAACAAGGAGACACAATACAACACTAACATCACACCTTAGGCCACATCAGAGGAAATAACCTCATTGAGATCATGAAACGGAAGGTTTGGTGGATGTGCATGCGTCAAGATATCTTGGACCTCCTTGAAACGTGTGTGCTGTGCAAAAAGGACACATCCAAACCTGCACCCTCCAAGTCTGTCCTGCCCATCAAGGCCATGGAACCCTTTGAGCAGTGGGCCCTCAATATTGTTGGGCCACTCCCCAAAGACAGACTGAGAAAGAAGTTCATTATCACTGCCATCAACTACTTCACTTGCTGGCCAGTGGCCTGGGCAACAACCAACCACACTGCCACCATCATTACCCGCTTTATTGGCAAGGAAATTGTGGCCCACTTTTGGCGGCCCAAATGTCTCATCACAGATGGCAGACCTGAACTCATAGGGAATGTCATGAAGGTTTATTGCGCCAAGAACACCCTCCAACAAATAGTCACAACGCCCTACCATCCCCAGGACAATGGGCGTGTGGAGCACCTGGATGGTTTATTGGTTCAGCTGATTGCTAAGCTCTCACAAGAACACCCAAATACTGCATGGACTGAACACTTGTCCACTGTTCTGCTCATCTTATGGGCAAGAATTAACAGGGGCACTGGGTTCAGCCCCAACACCTTGGCCTTTAGGACCCCTGACATCTTGTGGAGGTAGAACAAGGGAAATTGCAATCTATGTTCCCAGAAAACCTCCCTTGGCAATTACCTCCTCCCTGAGTCAGTGGCGCCCCAAAGCTCAAGACATTAAACACAAACAAATTGAGGGAGGATGAAACACCTTGTGGAAAGATACACTGTGGGTGATCTGGTCTACATCTGCAATCCTAATTCTGTGGAATTGGAATCCAATTGCCTCAGACCCTTCAAGGTAGCTGCTGTCTATGACAACCACGCCTACCAGCTCAAAGATGCCCAAGAAAACACCAAAACACTCCATCATAATTGCTTGCGCTCCTGCTGTTCTGTCCCTGCACAAAATCTCTTTGTATGTACCTTCCCAGACCTTCCAAAGGTTCCAATCCTGGTGCCTGATAACAAGCAGGGGCAAGGGGGTGTTACAACTAAGATTACTTCCCTGCCTTCTAGTATATCTCACAATACATAGGGGCTCTTGACAAGCTGCTCCATGATGTTATTAACGACATGGGGCAATCTAAGTGCAATGTCAAATTATGGACACTATCTACTAATTAGGAGTGTTGCCAATTTGACACACCAATCTTATAAAAACCTATTTTAAACCCAAACCTTATGTCAAACTTGCCACCCCTGGTGGACTTGTGTCTTCTAGACATGGTATATTAATTACAATATTCCCAAATAAACTACATCTTATTCTTATTATTCTTGTCCTTTCTATTGGACTGTTGTATTCCCCAATATAAATACTGGACCATTATTGGTTCTGTTGCAAAAATCCATAAACTCTGTTGCCTTGTCTAGTGTACCTTCTTTTGTAAAATATTTGGTGTATACTTTGGTAAGGAGCGCCTTTTGGGGAAGCTTCAAATATGGAATTAAGAAAGAAGAGAAGTATATTTTATTGGATAATACTTTAGACTTATATAGACTTGACTATGGCGGGGATTTAGTTGGATCAAACCTAGGGGTTAGTCATATGCTAGATGGGTTTGAGCCACTGGATACTTGGACAGTCAGGTGATATTGCTTGGTTACCATTCTCAGTATGTCAAACAGTATATTAGAAGGGGACTAAATTGATTGATGGCTGGATGTTAAGTAGGTTGGTGGTAGCCAGAATGCTTGTACATCCAGACCCTCAACACCCCCTTAAGGGGTTACTCTGGTGCATCAGGAGGGGGCTTTGTTTTCACAGCTGCTGCATGATGCTCCTGGAGCTGTTTACTAGTTGGAAACAGTCTGGTCAAGTTCTCTCCTTTACTGAGGCAGAGACAGATTCTGTGGTATTTCTTGATAATTGGATTTTTATCACTTTGGAAATCTACTAGGTAGGTGTTGTGCTCTGATATGTATTTGATGACTCTTCCTGGTCCCTGGTGTACTGAGTCTAGTTTCTTTCTGTTAAAGCTAGAATCCAGAAAGGAGAGTCAATGGGAAGTGGTTCCTCTGTGGAGGTTACCTTTTGTGTCTTGAGCCTCTTTAATTCTGCTATTTTAGCTTTGAGGCAGATGTGTTGTAGATTTGGTGCTTGCTCTACTGTGGGAGATTCCCTTGGTGGGATCTTTATGTAGGGCTGTTTGTTGCAGGTGATTATTTCCAGTTTGTACCCGTAGGTTAGCTCAAATGGTGAATAGCCTGTCCCTTGGTTGGTGTGGACTTGGGATACTAGTAATGCATGTTTCACGTATAGTGGCCATGTGTCTTTTGCTTTGCCATCCATTGTTTTCTCTGGGGTCCTGATAAGGCTGCTGTTGAGGCGTTCCACTCTACCGTTGGCCTGTGGCCTGTATAGAGAGGTTGTGGAGTGCTTAATGTTTTTGGATTTTAAGTTATCATTTACTACGTGACCTGATAACTTGGTTGCTCCATCAGTTATGATGTAGTTTGGAGTGCCGTAGTTGGCTATGATTGCTTTGTTAATGAAACAGTTGATGGTTTCTGCTTTGTTGTTCTTTGTTGCCCAGCAGATGGGCCAGCGTGTGGCAAAGTTGATAGCTACAATCAAGAAACGTTGGTTTGTCTTTGTTTCTGGGAAGGGGCCCACTACGTCTAACCCCCAAACCTTAAATGGTTCAGGGTCTGGTACTGGGTTGACCGTTGGCTGAGGAGCCTTTGTACTGGTGTATTTCTTGCACACTGTGCACTTTTTCATAACATCAACTATATCCTGTTTGAGGTTGGGCCACCATACTATCTCTTTTAGTGTAAGTTATAGGTTGTTAGTCTTTGTATGGCCTAGTAGGCAGTGATGTCTTAGTATGGTGTCAACTCTTTGTGCAAGTGGGATGTACGGGACATGATTGTCATTATTAATTTGGTATACTGTGCCATTTGATACATGGAAATACTTTTTGTTTCTTACTAATGTATTGTGGATCAGTTGATGTGTTGAGGGGTCTTTCCTGTTCTGTTTTATACTCAGTGTTGGCCAAGTTTGACCAGCCAGGATCCAGGTGATCAGGGTGATCTTCTCTAGGCTGACATAGTCTAGAGAGAGCATCAGCTGTGACCAGCTTTGCCCCCTTTTTGTATTGGATGTCCAAATTAAGCTGTTCCAGAAAGGACATCCATTTGGCTTGTTGTTGTGCAAGTGCACTCTGAGTTTTGAAATAGATTAAGGATTTATGGTCAATTAGTACTCAGACGTTTAAATGTCCTTCCAGATAACATCTCCATTTCTTGCATGTGTGGTATATTGCTAGAAATTCCTTATTGTGTATTGGGTATCTTTGCTCAGTATTAGTTAGTTTTCTGCTTTTGTAACATACTGACAGGAAGTCTTGCTGACCTGGCTGGCAGATGCACAGGACTGCGCCAATGGCGGTGTTGCTGGCATCTGACTTGAGCTTATAGCACCTGTTATTGTTAGGGTATTACAAGATTGATGCTTTAATCAGAGCTTGTTTTAATAAATGGAAATTCCTTTCACATTCTGGAGTCCATATGAATTTCTTTTTGGCATTACCCTTGGTTAAGTCATTGATTGGTGTGGTTAGTTTTCAGTGGTCTTTGATGTATTTCCTTAGATAAGCTACCATATCAAGAAAACATCTAACTTTTTTAATGGAGGTGGGGTGTTGCATGTTATTTATGGCTTTAATTTTGTCTGGATCTGCTTTGATGCCACTTTCAGAGACAATGTGGCCCAAGAGCAGGAGTTCCCTTTCCATAAATTGGCACTTACTTGGTTTTGCATAAAGTTTGTGCTTTGCAAGTCAATTGAGTGTCTTGTGGACATGCGTGAGGTGTTCCTCTTTTGTTTTTGAGAATATGATGATATTGTCAAGGTAGCATAATGTATTTGAGAGACTGTTTAGTGCTTGGTTCATCATAGTGGCAAACAGCGCGGGAGTGTTGGTCATCCCAATGTTCATTACCCTACACTCAAAGAATCCAAATTGTTTATAGAACACAGTTTTTGGTATGTCCTTCTCCTTTACTTCAACTTGGTTGTAACCTGAGGTGAGGTCAATTTTGGAGAAAAATTTGGCCCCTGAGAGTCTTGCAAACAGATCCTCTATAAGTGGAAGAGGGTATTTATTCTTTACTGTGCTTGCATTTAGTTCTCTGTAGTCATTTACTAGACACAGAGTGCCATCCTTTTTCTTTACAAAGAATACTTCTGCCTCCATGGGGATTCAGACGGGTGAATGAAGCCTTTAGCTAAGTTGTCCTCAATATGGGTTTTGAGGGTTTGTGTCTCTATGGAGGAGAGTCTGTAGAGGGGTTCAGGTTTGGGCATGGCTTTACATAAGTTGGTGCCATGTTTGACCTCCTGTTTGGGGGGTAGCTTGGTAAGTTCTTCCTTGAATACATGAGCATATTCATTTAGGAGTGCCACAAGTTCTGGGCATTGGATTTTGGTTGTTTGTATGTTATTGAACTCAGTGTACCTCATTATGTGGAAGGTACTATCTTTGGTTAGACGTTCTGAGTCATCTTGATTTATGACCAGGACAAATACTGTGTCTCTTATAATGAGGTCATTGGGTTCTTTGAGGATGTTAAAATTGACTCTGTTGTGTTTGATTGTCATGATTTTTGTTTTTCAACATACTCTGGGGTTCACTCGGGTGAACCTGTCCATGCCTGCTACAATGTCATAGTTTATGTTGTTCATGACAAGTTCTTTGATGGACATTTTATGCCTTGGAAGTCAATTCTGAAGGGAGTTGTTTTGCCTTCAAGTAGAGCCTTTGATTTATCTGCCATTCTGGCGTATTTGAAGTTGGATTTGACAACTGGTATTTTGTACTTGGTTACAAAAGGTTTTCTAACCATAGTGTGTTGTGCACCAGAGTCAAATAAAATTTTATGTGCATGTGATTTGTAAGTGCATGGGTAGAAAAGAAGTTGTGAGCAATCTTTAATTTTTAAATTCATAAAAATGGAGGATTGCGGGACACAGGGGATGCAAGCAGCAAAGTTTGTGCCTTGGTACAATTTCTTGTCAAGTTGGGGGAAAACAGGGGCACTTAAGCCTGTTCCCCCTCCTCTTTTCCCTGTTCCTCTGTCTTGAGACCTTCAAGGTCAGAGAATGTGGGGGCAGATTCATAGCAGATTACTACTTCAGTGTTGTTAACTTTGGTGGTATCCTCTTTCTTGGGACAGGAGCGGTTTGCGCTTTGGCTGTAATTGCTATTGTTGCAATTGGAGTTACCGTTGTTATGGTTGGTATTTTGGCGTTTATTGCCATTGAAATTCTCTCTGCCATTGCTGTTTACAGAGCAATTGCTGTTGCAGGCAGCATATTCCGTGCTTGCACGTTTTTCAACGTGCTTGGCTTCTGCAATGAGCACAGGCATGGAGGTGTTAGCCTCTGGGCAGATGAGGGCAGCAACAGAGAGTTTCATTCTGTTGATGAATGAGGTCTGTTATGTACGCTGTCAGTTTGTGCTGGGTTTTGCATTTTTTGACCTATTTCCTCAAATTTGTTGGCGTAAGCTGCAATAGTGGTCTTCTGAGGAAGATCACTGAGCTGTATTGCAATGTTTTGGAGGGATTTGGTGACGCAGAAATTGTGGGTGATGTCTGGTTTGAACTCTTCCCAGTTGTCAATCTGGTTGTCAGTTTGTGAGCCAACCCAGATGGCAAACCAGTTAGCTACGGCCTTGTACAGGCGCTTGCTGGCTTTCTGGACCCATTTTTCATGGGGGATGAGGCTGGTGCGGAGTTTAGCGGCTGAGTGGTCTAGCCGGTTGATGACATTTTCTTTGTTTTACCAAAGAACTTGTTGATACCAATGTATTTAGTGTTGGTCACTTCACCTGTGATAGGTGGTTGTGCATTTGTTTGTGGTTGAAGAGAGCAACTGTATTAAATAATCTTGGTGCATGCTTTGGGCATGACCAGACCTTTGAATACAGTGCATCCACTAGGTATATCTTTGTTGATGTTGTGGGCGCGGAAGTAAGTTTCCAGGTCTCCTAGGATGTGGCCTGGTTGAGTACGTGAGCAAAGGTGGGTGGGTTTTGGTCAGTTATTTTCTCTTTCATGGGTGTGTTCAAAAAAACTGTAGCTGCTACCAGTGTAAAAAGCGCCTTTTGGGGAAGCTTCAAATATGGAATTAAGAAAAAAGAGAATTATATTTTATTGGATAATACTTTAGACTTATATAGACTTGACTGTGGAGGGGATTTAGTTGGATCAAACCTAAGGGTTGGTCATGTGCTAGATGGGTTCAAACCACTGGATACTTGGACAGTCAGTTAATATTGCTTGGTTACCATTCTCAGTATGTTGAATGGTATATTGGAAGGGGACTAAATCAGACAATGGCTGGATGTTAAGTAGGTTGGCGGTAGCCAGAATGCTTGTACATCCAGACCCTTGACAATTTCTTTGTATGCAGCTTTAATCTCAACTAGTGATTCCTTTGGGAATGTCTTAAACACTTCAAGATCTTCCCAAGCGTCCTCGGGGACTTTTTAGGAACTTCTTTTCTAGCAACAGGGGTCTTCACTCTCAAAACTCTGCTCTTTGCTTTGACAAAAAATAATTTAGAAGACATAAACTTGAAAAAAAGTGAGGGGAAGGCGTCAGATGTTGACTAGAAATTTTTTATTATGTTTGTTTCTATTTTTATACTATTTGGAGCATATTTGGCTGAAACCACTCAGGTTCTGGAATCACACCTGGATTCCTATCATGTGATCTATAACGTAACAGCATCATTTTATCAAGATCTTTTTCCAAAAAAATTGCACTCTTAAATTATAAGAATGTGCCCTAGTACTTTCCAGAATCACCTGGTTCTTTCCTTGGACATGCACTTCAATGGCTTGAAGCATTTGGGCTTCTGGCGCCAAAGACCTGTGGAATATATGTATTCATGATTCAATCTATCATGGTTCCAAATGGGAACCAGCTGAGAAAACCAGAATACCTAGACACCATTATCTGAAATGAAAAAAATTTGCATTAATTGACTTCTTTGCATTTAAACCCCATCTAAATGCTTTGAAACTCAAACCAAGTGTCACTGTGGCGCTTTTAAACCACAATTTGGCGCTTAAATTTTGTTTAAACTTAATCAAACTTCTTGATATATTCAAGACCATTAAACCCTATTATTAAATCTTCATTAATCATATTCCTGGGTATTCAAATAATTAATATTCCCATCTAATTAATTTGTTTAAAAGACACCTAGTCCCTAATATTGATTTGGCCAATATTGTCTAAATTTTTGTTAGTAATATGACATAACTAACTAACAGACATTTTACTATTTACCTTATATAGATACCAAGTTTGTCTAGGAATATTTACCTAAAGAATCTCATAAACTTCATCATATAAAATATATAATAAAATGTAACAACCTTATATAAGTATATTGGTGTACTTATTTTGCTGAATATCCCAAAGTGACTGTTGTATGATTACAATACCTAGCTGTATTATCACCCCATCTTTTCTAAGAAAGCCTATAACCCTTAGTATAACCCTCCCAGGGCACTCATCTCTACCCTTTCAATGTACTATTTAGGAAGCTACCCTATTAATACCCCAAGGCATAAAGATCAAACCCCAGCCACCAGGGGTGTACAACAAAAAAACCTTGTGGGGTTCCTGTCCACCAGTCCCTAAAGTGTGTCCTGGATTGTAGCCAGGGACTGGCTGGAACAATTGTCATTCTCTAGTAAGGGAAATGTATCTCATAAATATGTATAGGGGTTGACATGGGCTTTTATTCACTCTCAGAAGGAAGATCCCCTTAGAAACCTTCTGGTATATGGCCTGGGAAGTCAAGGAAACAATATGGATTTGCCAATACTTGGAGTCCTCCAATAATATCTTGGACTCCTTTTACTTGGCCTTGGACTTCTGATCTTTAGACTTGGACTCCTGCTCCTTAAACTTGGACTCTGGCGCTGCGCTTAGGATACAGCTTCTTATTCTTGGGCTCCTGCTCTGTTATTGTGGGCTTCAGCTCTCTTTATAGCTCCAGTGGCCTAGGTATTCCACTTGTATCAGTCCAATAAAGCTTCTGCTGGTGATCAAAAAGCTTCCAAAAACCTCCTGGCAGAAACTCAAAAGGCCCAGGAAAGACCTCCAAAAAACCCCAGAAAGACCCTCCAAAGACCCTGTAACTTTCCAGCCAGCCACTTTTTTATAGTGTCCTTTTCCCAACATTTCTGCCTTCAAAATGGCTTTCTTCAGAAGCTTAAACCATTGCCGCTCACTTTTTACTATAATAACTTAAGCTTACATACTTACTTTCTCAAAAGCTTAAAGTATTAATTCACTATTTCCTCACTTATACTTTAAGCTTTTGGCTTCCAACCAATCATTTTCATCAGGAAACCTGCCAGAACTCAACCAATGAATGCAGAGCGCAAAAATTTATCATTTCTGAAGTTCCACTGGAATCCAACTAGGAAATCAATTTCCATTGCTCAAACCGCTCAAAGCAACAACTCTTCACGCACCAAAGCGTTAACTGGTTATTATTACAGCACCAGTCTTCCCTACATTCAACCTAAAGCAATTTAAATAGTATAATACTATTTAAACTTTTCTTTTTAAACCTCTTCAGCGTTTTCCCCATATATTTACAAATATAGTAAAATCCAAGGAAAACGTCCCACCAAAACAACTTTGTATCCAGCTCTCATAGCCAAAATACCTTCATCTCTCTTAGGAACTTAATAAATAAATATCTTACCCACACTTTTATCCACATTCCTTCTTTATTTTAATACTAAACCAAGGCAAAACATTCCACATCTTCCCACTTTGGCAAATCAATTTGGCAAAATCTCAGCTCATTTCTCTGGACCAGCAGTTCTTCATCATCATCTTTGGGTTCTTCAGCCAGCTCTTCAACCACATCTTCCAGCTCTTCAGCTTCACCAGCAAACAGTCCATCTTAGTTCACAGAACAGCTCCTTTCCAGTCTTTAAACGTCCTATCAATCCTCTGGCTACTTCTTTATCATAACCAACTACTTCTGCATCATGCTCTTTGATCCCTTCTACTTATCCTCACTAGGAACCATCTTGGTTCCACCTGCACAATGAACCATTTTGGTTCCAAACTTCAATATGAACCAACAGTTCTTCAACTAGCCTTCTCTGTGATCAAACATTTCCTCTCACTAGTCTTCTCTGCTGATTCTGTGAACCACCTCAGTTCTTTATCTCAGTCCCTGTTACCAGAACTTGTAGACCCAGGCATGAGTCTACATTGAACTGGCGTTTGACTGGGCCCTTGCAAGTGGCATTCCACTTAGGCCATCCAACCATAGATCCTTAAAGCCTATGTTGTTGTTTTTACTCACCCAGGTGATTAAGTCTGGGCTTTCAGTTGCAGAGTAATCAGCTCTACTTCCCAGCGTCCTGATCACACCATGTTCTGCAGCTTGCTTCCTCAAGCAAACCACCTTGATGACACCTCTGAGCAAATCCATGCCCTCCAATGCTCACTTTGGGTTCCCCCAAAGCTCCCATGGGGACATAAACAAGGACACCCTACCAGTCCGTTAGGTAGGATGCTTGCTCACAGACCTCCTGTAAGTGTATCAGAGTATGTAGAGCCCTCAGAGCTCTTCCCCTCCATGGCAGCCTGTGTTACCCGCCAGGGGTCCAAAACCTTCTCTACCTCAAACAGACAAAGTTCCCTGCTTGCTATTTCAGTCTTCACCCTTTTGCAGCCACAGTTCCCTTCTAGGTGAAGAAATCTAGCCCACAGCAGCCAATATCTTCTGCTGGGTGGAGGCAACATCTGCCTCTAGTAGTCCTTTGTTACCTACTATCCAGGCCTTACCGTCCCTAGTAGCCATAATTCCCTAGTAGGCCTCTACCTGCAACAAACAGCCAAACTTTTGCTTGGCCAACATTAGCCCTGCCTGCAAACCACCAAGCATGTGGACTGTCACAAACCTTTTACTTGGATAACATTAGTCCACACCTGAAACCCACTCAAAATATAAATCATCATAAGAATAATTTTGGTTCTACCATTAAAATTAGTTTTATTCACAGTTTCTCTTTGTGATTTTTATTGTACTTTGGCGCCTGCTCCCTAGATGCACCTAGAGCAGTTTTATGTTAAATATACTTTCCAGGGCCTTAAGGTAAATCTCTTATTCATCCCTTAATACTAACCTTTCAGATTATTAAAAAATCAGTCATACTGTTAGGTTTTCTCATTGTGTGCCTTGGCTGTGGCTAAGAACACAACACAGGAGCTTTTATAAAGTAAATTTAGGGAAATTTAAATGAATTATACACTCTCAAAGAAAGTCTGAAACAAGAAGAAGTGATGATAAATAGTTCATATTCTAGACTATAGTGGTCAAGGTATTTTAATAGTTTGAAAGTCTGCAGTCTCAGTATAATACTTTATCACGCAAATTCAATCCCTTGAAAGAAGTCACCCAACCCAGTTAGTCTATGGCTTTGATCCACAACACACATTGATGGCCTCTGAAGAGCATTTTCACCTCATTATGGCTATTTTAAAACTTTCTGAACTTTGGCAATACACATGGAAGGCTGTTGTACAGGTGAGGTCATAAGTTGGCCAAGATAAAGAGATATTAAGCTTAGAGAGGCAGGTAGTTTTATATATCTAGTTTTTACTTTATTTCTTGGGGTGCCAGTAGGATAGCCCTCTATTGATACCTGAGAAGGGTAAAGAGAGTACCCAGGGATAGCTATGCTAAGATAGCATAAGCATTCTTAGACCAACTAAGGTGATAATACAGCTGGGTTTCCTTTATAAGGAGAAGATGCTAATGCAGAGTTGCCCTTTCAGAAGAACAACTGGGGGATAATAAATTTGGCAGCCCCTGGGATAATAGTGTGTTGAAGCAGCTCTTAAAACCTAATACCATCCTGAGTGGGAATACAGCTAAGTTATTCTGCCCAAAAGGGTCTGGGATTTTCTCTGCCTATGTCTTATGAGTGATTTTAAAAAATCCTTTCTGCCATCATCTAAGAATAAAATACTTGGGGTAAACTGACAGGTAGCTGTCCAGAGAAACAGCTGCTGAACCTAAAAGATCAGAGTGATGCCCAAGAAGTGGAGTTGGTTACTCTTCAAATTACCAAGCTAACCACTTGAGGATCAAAGAGGATAAAGTAGCAGGAAGAGATTAAATACTTGCCTCTGAAAACCTCAGTGAAAGACACCTATGGTGGCTACATAAAGGGACAAAATCCCAGTCTGGTAAAATCTTTAGTGGCTATAGTAAAAACTTTTAAGGATAGAAGACATCTGAAGATAATATAGGAAATTTCCCAGATGGAGGTCATCTGTAGTGGCTAAAGAGAGAGAAAGTCTATACCCAAGTCATCTATAGTGGCCAAGAGAGAGAAGGAGTAGAAGACCTAGGTCTAATTTATCTATGGTGGCTAACAAGAGAGATGAGGCCTAGTTTTAAGACATAAATAATAGCCAAGAGGGATAATAAAGAGGAAATAGAAATATTAGAAGGAAAGTGATTTAAAGAGAAATAGAAAATAAATAAAGAAAGAACAAGAAAGAAAGAAAGAATAAAAAATAATAAATAGAAAAATAAAGATAAATAAATAAAGAGTTTAACTTATGAAAAGGGATTCAGAAAGCAGGGAAGAATAGACCAGAAGATAAACAGAGAAATGCTTAGAGCAGAGCAAAA
This sequence comes from Entomophthora muscae, assembly GCA_014839935.2. NCBI lineage: Eukaryota > Fungi > Entomophthoromycota > Entomophthoromycetes > Entomophthorales > Entomophthoraceae > Entomophthora > Entomophthora muscae. Next base: position 240,700 of record QTSX02007227.1, read on the forward strand.
TGGTTTGCTGTCTTCCATAATAAAGAGCAAGAGCAGGACAACAGTTGTACAGAGTTTTGAAGTTTCCAGAAAAAACAGGGAAATCACCCAGAAAATTTGAAGGAAATGTGGTTTAACAGATTCCTTATGCTTTATATAAGGAAAGCAAGCAAATTGAGACACATAGAAATTTTGAAGAAAACAAGGTAAACTTTTGAAAAACAAAGTGCGGATTGTCACCATTTTGCTGTCTATGGACAGTGTCCTATTAGAGCAAAAAGTGAGGGTAAATAGCAAGGCAAATTTCTTCAGAAGAGGCAAATTAATACAGTCATCTGATTGAATAGAAGTACAGGTTTATTTTACTGATGATTTTCATTAAAAAAATAAATAAAAAGCTTAAATAATCAGGGGCCCTGACAGAGAAAAGTCTTCTGGGATTGACCAGAGTATTTTAACAAAGTTTAATTTATTATAGAAGAGAGAGAAAATTATTTAAACCTGGAAGAAAAAAACAGTTCAGAAAGGAATTAGACTGAACAAGAAGCTATAAAAGGGGTGATTAACTGGACAAAGGACAGGATAAAAAGGATCCAAAGCATAGTGAAGCCATAGCAAGAGCAAGGGAAAGAGCAGGGAACAAACCCAGATAAAGCTATACTGCAGAAATTTTCAAAGAAGATCTTCCTTAAGTTGGATAAAAGCTATTCATAATCCCTAAAGCCTTAATTTCCTTAGTCTGCAGTGGATAATATCCCTCACATCTACTAAACTAACACATGAGGGAAAGATTTATACATGTATTACTGCAGGAAATTTGTCAGAAGCCAGAATCCTGAAGAAGAATGTGATAGACTGACCAAAAGGCTGAAGCTAAAAGCCAGGATCAAAGAGTTCTTGGGCAGTGAGTTCAAGTAACTCTTCCAAGAGTTGTATAATATCAAAGAAGGGATTACTCCAGATGAGGTTATGATACATGGCGCAGACACCAGAACTCTGGTAAGGAAGGTTTTTGAGGAGTTTTCTATACTACAATACAAATACAATGTTTTATCCTTGAAACATGGTCATTTGAAGAATGAAAACTCCCCAGTTAGCACCTGGTTTTGATCCAATACATAGTTTGGTGTCTATATAGCAGGAGTGCTACATGCATTTTGCCTATACTGTTTCTCTTGCCCATCACTGGTTTGATATATATTTAGTAGGGTTTTCATACTATATATTTATTTTAAAGATTTAGAGGTTGTGTCACTCCTTCTGCTTTTTAGAGGACATCAAGGTATGTACCGGGTCTAAGCCAGGTGCCAAATAGGTTGGGGTGATATTTTTAAAATGGTCAAGTTCCAATGCTAGAGCATTGTATTAAGCTTCAGATCTGCAAACTCCTCTATCACTTTTCCAACTAAAATTCTGGAATTAGCACCCTGAATTATCACATCTGACTGTGTATGTCCTCTTTGAGTGTATAAAACTCTTAAAAGATCACTTCAAACTCACTTCTGAGCAACTAATGTCCTCTTTCTGTAATTTTTAAAACTCTTGCTACCTATTTCACTATTCACTGGTTATTTGGCTTTGTGAAAACTTCCCGAATTGATGCCTATAATGCTCTTCCTTCCTAGAACTTGGGCATTGAATATGGGAGAAATATTTCATGGTCAAAATACTCTTTAAAATATAAGGTTGTGAATTTATTTATTAAACAGAAGAAAGATTCCCTTAGAAACAATCTTATTTGCCATTGTTTTGAAGTCCTTTTAATCATCTTCTCTCTCAGAAAAGACTTCTTGATGCTTTAGAAGACCTCTAATTACTCCAAACCAATCATATGTGTAACCATCAAGATGCAGATCAAGCACACAACAAAGATCTTGCTCACAACCAAAATATTTTTGAAAGACCCCCTTCAACTTTCCAGTCAGCTCCCTACTTATTGCACCTTGTTCCCAACGTTTGCGCCTTCAGAATGTCTTGTCTTTGAAAGCTTAAACTATTAGCGCTTAATCTCTCTTATAATAAAATAAGCTACAGCTTTACTTTCTTAAAAGCTAAAAGTATTGATTCACAGTTTTCTTGCTTGTAATTTAAGCTTTTGTCTTCTAAACAATCATATTCCTCACTAAATATTCCCTAAATTCAACAAATGATTGCAGAGCTCAAAAATTCACCATTTCTGAAGTTGCACTGCAATACAACTAGGAAATCAATTTTCCACCACTTCAACTGCTTGAAGCCTTAACACCTTGTGCACCAAAGCATTAACTGGTTCCCTGTTCCAGCACCAGTCTTCCCTGCATTTGACATTAAATAATTTAAATAGTAGAATATTATTTAAATTGCTCTTCTTGATATTCTTCAACATTTTGCCCAGATCTTTACTCTAATAGTAAAATCCAGGGAAAATATTAGAGAATGTCAGAAAACTATTTAAATAGTATTCCTATTTAAATTATTTTAATATCAAATGCAGAAGTAGTGCTGGAATTTCCGAGTTAATGCTGGTATAAGTCTTCAAGACAGTTGAAAATAATTGGAAAATTGATTTCTAGTTATACAGTGCAACCTGAATGGTGAATTTGAGCTCTGCAATCGTTTATTGAATTTAAAGGAATATTTAGTGAGTCATGATTGTTTAGAAGACAAAGCTTAAATTTTTAACCGAAAAGCTGCAGTGTACACCTTTAAAAGTAAAGCTGTATTTTATTATAGAGAAGATTAAAAGCTACGAAAGCATAGTTTAAGCTCAAGACAAGACATTCTGAAAATAACGTTAAGGCTAGGGAATGTTGGAAAGTTGAAGTCTCAGTATTTGGTTGTGAAGCAAGATCTGTTGTGTGCTGATCTCCATCTTGATGGTTACACATATGTTGGTTTGAGGTCTTCAAGCATCAGAAGTCTTTTCTGGAGAGATGATTAAAAGGACTTCAAAACAATGGCAAATAAGATTACGTTTCTAAGGGAATCCAACTATTTATTTAATCAAACTGGGGGAGTGCAATATATTTTAAAGAGTATTTTGACCGTAGTATACATATTCAATGTTGGGATACAGGAGGAAGAGCATTATAGGCATCAATTCGAGGAGGTTTCGCAAAGCCAAATAACCAATTGAATGAGGAATAGGCGAAGGAGTTTTAAAAATTACAGAAGGCGTGGGTGCTCGGAAGTGGAGTTTGAAAGTAATCAAACTTTTTAAAGTTTTATACACTAGGAAGAACATACACAGTCAGATGTGATAATTCAAGTGCTAATTTCAAATTTTAGTTGGAAAGTGATAAGAGGAGTTTAGAAATAATACAATGCTCTATGATGACCATTTTAAAATCACTAATACTGGCATACAGCAGGCCGGTGCGTACATTGATGTCCTCCTAAGAGGGAGCATTTTTGCATAAAACAAATTTTTTTTAAGATAAATATATAGTATGAAGGCGCCCCTACTAAATATCAAACCAGTGATGGGCAAACTATTGCTAGGCAAGATGCATGTAGCACTCCTGCTATATAGACGCCGAAAGGATGTATTGGATCAAGGCCGAAAGGTGCTAACTGAGGGGATTTTTTTTTCAAAATTTCTTAAAATGACCATGTTTCAAGGATAAAACATTGTATTTGTGTACGTAGTATAGAAAACTCCTCAAACCCGCGCCTTTTGTCTTTGCGCCATGTACTCATAACCTCATCTGGAATAATCCACCCCTAACGATATTATACAACAAAGCTGGAAGGATTGCCGGAGCTCACTGCTGAAGAACTCTTGATCCTGGCTTTTGCTTCAGCCTTTGGTCAGTCTATCGCATTCTTCTTCAGGATTCTGGCTTCTGACAAATTTCCTGCGGTAACTCCCGTAATAAAATCTTTCCCTCATGTGGATAATGAATGTGAGAAGTATTATCCCTTACGAATTAGAAGTAGAAGGCAAAATTGAATAGCATCCAGCAGGAGATCTTCTTTGAAAATTTCTGCGAGTACTCTTGCTTTTACATCTGGGGTTTGTTCCCTGCTCTTTCCCTTTGCTCTTGCTATGGCTCTTATGCTTTGGATCACACTGTCCTTTGTCAGTTAATCACCTTTTATAGCTTCTTGTTCAGTCTATTCCTTTATAACTGCTCCAGGTTTAAATAATTTCTCTCTCTTCATAAATAAAATTAGGCTTTGTTAAAATGCTCTGGTCAATCCCAGAGAGCTTTGTCAAGACTTCAATTATTTAAACATTCTTTTACAAGTAAATCATCAGTAAATATTACAATATATTCAATCGAGATGATGTATTGTTTGCTCTTCTGAAAATTTGCTTGCTATTTACTACTCCTTTTGCTCTGTGGACACTGTCCATGAACAGCTAGTAGTGACGATCCACACTTTCATTTTTCAAAGTTTTACTATTTCTTCGAAAGTATGTGTCTCGAATTTCTTTGCTCTTATAAGCATGAGAATTCTGTTAAACATTTCTTTAAATTTTAATTGATTTCTGTTTTTTCTGGAAATAGGCTGTGCAATGTTGTCTATGTATGGAGGACGAACAGATACGTGCATACCAAGCGACTCTCTGTTTTATCTTTCTGGTCTATTCTTCCACTTAACCGTCCTTTTCATAAAGTTGAAACTCTTTATTTATTTATCTTTATTTTTCTATTTGATATTTTTATTCTTCTTTCTTTCTTGTTCTTTCTTTATTTATTTCTATTTCTCTTTAAATCCTTTCCTTCTAATGATTTCTATTTCCTCTTTATTATCACTCTTGGCTATTATTTATGTCTTAAAACTAGGTACTCATCTCTTAACCACCATAGATAAATTAGACTAGATCTTTCTACTCCTTCTCTCTCTTGGCCCATATAGATGACTTTGGAATAGACTTTCTCTCTCTTTAGCTTCCATACATTCATTTCAATATCTGAGGAAATTTCTATTATATCTTCAGTGTCTCTATCTTAAAGGATTTTATATAGCCACTAAAAAATTTTAAACCAGGATTTTGTCCCTTTTATGTAATACCATAGATATTTTCACTGTATTACATTATCTCTTCCTGTACTGCTCTCTTTGATCCTCAGTGGTGAGCGGCCATTTGGTGGCCAACTCATGTAGTGCTAGGTTCAGCGGCTGTCCTGGACACGGCTACCTGTCAGTTTACCCCAAGTATTTTATTCTTAGACGATAAACGAAAAATTTTTAAAATCTTACTGGAAGTATAGAGCAGAAATGACTAGGCAGAATCTTAATGACAGTATTAGGTTTAAGAGCTTCTTCAAACACCCCAGGGGGCTGCGAAGTATATTATCCCAGTTAATTCTTCTGAAAGGAGCAACTCTACGGCCAGCATCTTCTCCTTATAAAGAGCCCAACTCTATTAGTGTCTAAATGCTTATGCTATCTTGTAGCTATCCTGGAGTATCTGCTACATCTCAGGTATCAATAGGAGCTATCTACTGGCACTAAAAATAAGTAAACTAGACATATATAAAACCTGCCTCTAAGCAATATCTCTTATCTTGGCCAACACTGACATCACCTGTAACAGCCTTCCATATTATAAGGAGACAGAAATTTTTTAGCTATAATATAATGAAGATGTATACAGAGGCCATCAATGTGTGTTGGGTAAACCACTAAAATTAACTTTAGGTAGGTGACTATTTTCAAAGAGGATTGAATTTGCGTAAATATTATACTGAAGCAGACTTTCAAAATATTAAAGTATAGTCTAGAATATGAACTATTTATCATTGCTTCTTCTTGTTTCAGACTTTCTTTTGAGTATAATTCATTTAAATTTC